>OX596205.1:8149868-8411376 GCA_951394215.1 Glyphodes perspectalis | reverse complement strand
CCCCTGATAAAGTAGCTTTCCATTGGTGATGGTTTTTTTAAATCGGTCAAGTAGTTTCAGGGCCTATTCAATTCAAACAAACAAACAAATAATCAGTATATACCAATAATATTTATTATATATTCCTATTTATAATATTAGTATAGATTTTAATTGACTTATATTACTCCTTTGGTTATTACGGATGCGATGATATGTATGTATGTATGTAAAGACGCTGCCACCCAAGACGCGTGGGGTTGAGTAAAACCATTGCTTCAATTTACTACTTTAGTACCTAGCAGTAACTTATATTTATAACTTATACTTATTATATTTATATTTATATAGATATATTTCAACCCTATTTTTTCGTACACTCTTTTAATACATGTTCGTCCTTGTCCTGACAACAGATACAAGTCATGAAGATAAAGGTTTTAATTTGAAGCCAATAAATTAAACGACGATGAATTTTCATCTAACTAATCTAAGTAATTATTTCAGTGAAATCACCCGGAACATTAGTAGTGTCGACATACGCGCCTTGTCCTGACATCACGGTGAAGGTTGAGCCCGCTTTGATAGTCGAGGGATCGGCGTTAGTTCATGTGCCGGTGTGTCCAGGGAAGTACAGGTGGGTGATCAAAGCACAATAAGTAGATGTACCACCTACAGTGGCGTAGCTAGGTGACACAGGGCCCTGAGGCAAAAAAGAAACTAGGGTCCATGGGCGTACGCAGCTTTGGGTACAGGCCCCCCCTACTGCAGGGAGGGCACTAACAATTTTCTTCTTACGTTAGACAGAGTCAAATCAAACTCAAATGAAGAGGTGTGCTTATCAGGTTTTAGCCCCCCCCACAAGCTAAAGTACCCGGGGCTCTGCCCCGCCTTGCCCCTAGGTAGCTACGCCACTGTGTACCTAAATATACCTAAAAGTAAGTAAGTTCTCAAAATTCACTTGTTCCTAAATTTTCATAATATTTACTATGTTTTTCAGACTTGGCGGTTCGTCTCTCGCGCAGTGTTACAAACAATTAGGATATGTTACACCTGACCTTGACGATCCTGCTATTCTGAAATCGTTATTCAATGTCACACAGAAGTTGCTCAAAGGTGAATACTACCCCAAATAAATCAGAACAAAAAATCAAATATACTAAATGAATCTTTTCTAACATTAACACTTTTGCAGAAAAAAAATTGCTATCCGGCCACGATATAAGCGAAGGAGGTTTCATTACTACTGTTCTTGAAATGGGTATTGGTGGCGTTCGAGGATTGAATATTGACTTGCAAGTTGAGAGTAATGTATCGGCTATGGAGGCGTTGTTTAACGAAGAGCTGGGTATTGTGGTGGAAGTGGCTCAGGCTGACCTGAGCTACGTGCTCGGCGAATATCAGAAGAGCGGTGTGAGAGCCAAGCGGATTGGTACTACCGGGAAATACGGCATGAAATCTAACGTAAGGAGCATATTTTTGTAGTTACTGTTTCTAATATCTGCCAGTGTAGATGGATAATGAGCGATTTGATCCCCGCACCGAGAAAAAATATTGTTGAAGAAACAGGTTTTTGGATCGTTGATTTCCATAACACAAATGCTTAAGGGTTAGTAGAGTCAATAAAGCCGTAAAACAAGCATCTTAAAGTCCTCAGAAACAGCTCCGATTTTAATAAATAAAAAAAAAATTGTTGGCTATTATATAGACTCCAACCTTCAATTTAAAAAAAAACATCAAAATCGGAGCTGTTTCACAGAACTTTCTAGTAAATGGCTTTATTGACTCGACTGCATATTTTATGTTGTCTAATTTTTTTTATATTTCAAACCAAGACTGCCAAATTTCAGTAACTATCCGTCAATGGACATAATATGTAGTATAAATTAAGTAATCACGCTAATTACTCTAATTTGCTGGCTTTGAAGTTTTTCTTAGCAATCATTTTGGATAATCAGTTACACAGAAGTTTGCTATAAGCTTGTGGAGATGATAAACAAATGAAGGATATTTTTGTAACGTAATGTGTTGGTTGACAGTGCACGCTAATTATTTTGTTTTTTTATAGGTTGCAGTAAAAGTTAATGGAGTTGAAGTATTAAACACACAATTGATAGATGTATTCAGAATGTGGGAAGAAACAAGTTATCAGCTAGAGCGTTTACAGGCTAACACGAATTGCGTTGAACAGGAATGGAAGGGTAAATCATTTATTTATTGTAACTACATTCTTTACTTACTTAATACCGCTACTTACTCTGGCTAAGTCTAGATATTTTTGTTTAAATGGACCAAGATAATTTGTTCTATAGTAGGATGTAGGAGCCGCCGGAAGGCCCAGGCTCACCTATTGGTCGTGTTTTAACAGAAGGTGATGTTAGGAGTCATAAAAACCGTAGAGCTTGCATGAAAAGGATCACGAATGCTGAAGAAACAAGCGAGGTGTGTAAGGATCATGCCATATGTGTGGCGTGAAGTTTAGTTAGTTACACATCTACAGTTTATTTGAATGTGCTTGTTTTTATTTTTCCTTCCGAGCTAATGATATATGTGTGTGGTATGTAGTCTTAGTCTTAGTCTCTAGTATTTTAAAATTAACTGTATGCACATGCTCATATTTATAACATCTGTCTCTTTTGAGGCTAGCGTATAGGTACAGTACAGACATTAAATTCAAACAGAGATTTTTCTTCAAATTATATAAATTTATAGGTCTCGAGAAGCGTAAAGGAGTTACGTACAACGTTACGTTTGACCCGTCCGCAGCCATTTTGAAAACAAAATTTGTAAAAGTAGCTGTTCTTCGAGAGGAAGGTATGTAGTTTGAGAAGCCGTATGGAGTGTAGAAACTAAAAAAAAAGTGATTCGTCTTTAAATTAATGAATTGGATTTCTCGTTCATTTGTATATTGTTTTGAATATAAATTTAATCTTCTTTGTAGCTACCTAGCTCGAATTTTGCATTTAATATATTTGTTTTGTTTACGCGTTTAAAAGCCATATGTGCAAAAGCATAATATGTTTTCTCTACTTGGTATGTTTGATATATTTTCGAAAATTATTATAAACACTGGTAATTTTATTTTCTGATTCTTGTTAGATAACTAAATGTTTGTTTTACCTAGGTACCAACGGCGATCGCGAGATGATAGCGTCCCTCATGATGGCGAACTTCGACGTGTTCGATGTGACGATGAGCGATTTACAGAACAAAAAAATAACATTGGACGCTTTCCAAGGGCTGGTGTTCCCTGGTGGTTTTAGTTATGCCGGTATGTATTGTACATCATATTTATTGCTTGCTACCTAGTGCCATTATTGCGAACAAAGTAACTCCCACATATGGTTATCATTACTTGAGTACCTTCAATGTAGGTAGTTGAATAGTTCCAAAGATTTTTAGAATGAAAGAAGTTTATGAATAATTTTGTAACATTCTGACAAGATTTAAGCTTTGAAAGCTTTTTTTATAAATAGAGAATTGAACAATTAGAGCACAACCTATTTTCGTTTCTCTGAAGGTGACCTGGAAAAGATCACCTCCAGGTAAAAAGACAATCACGAAGAGATCAGCGATGTAAAGACAGCCAATTTTTTTTGTGTATTTTCTGAATGCCAAGTACTGTATATTGTTTTCGTGCAACAAAAATATATTTATCTACTGATCGATCATAATACTATTTTATTCATAGGATTCTCACTGTAAATTTTTCTCAGATACATTGGGCTCGGCTAAAGGCTGGGCGGCCGGTATCCTGTTCTCCGAGTCGCTGAGCGCGCAGTTCTCGCACTTCAAGAGCAGAAGCGACACGTTTTCGCTGGGCGTGTGCAACGGATGCCAGCTGATGGCGCTCCTGGGTTGGATCGACCCCGAACCAGCCTCCAAGAGATCTCAGATATTCTTGGATCACAACAATTCGGAGAGGTAGGTTAAATTTTACTAATTAGAAACGGTTTTCTTACATACACACATTTACGCCCGTAATCCCTGAGGGGTAGGCAGTCAAAGGGACAGCAGGCCTCTTTAAGCACATTCAGGCAAAAATAAAACTGGTCGAGGTTAGATGGGACATTGTAAAAAAGTAGTGACAAGTGGCTGGCTCGTTGTCTATACAATCACATACCCAAAACCCGATATACCGTCGCCTTTTACGACATGCTAGGCTAAGGAACACAATTGGCACATTCATTTTAAGTCCCAGACAAACATGGGACACATTTTTTTGGGACTTTCCTTTTTCTCCCATATTCTTCTTTTCTTGCCGCATAGATAAGCGATTGTTAGTGAAGCAATGGAACGAAAACCTAAGCAGTGACTGACAACTTGATTTCCAGCCCTTTTTTATAAACTGGCGACCCGGCCTGATTTCGCGCAGTGAATACAAATTAAAATTACATATAACTTTACGCATCAACATGTCTGTCCTGATTAACGGTTCTTGTAATAGATCAGACAAAACTCTTCAAAAACGCAATCCTTAAACGTGTTCCAGATTCGAATGTCGATGGAGCGCCGTGAAGATAACCGAGGGTGCGTCGAGCGACGTGTGGTTCAGCGGCATGGGCAGCAGCGTGCTGGGCGTGTGGGTGGCGCACGGCGAGGGCCGCTTCGCTCTCGCCGAGACGCGCCTACTGGCCTCGCTCCGCGCCAACGGGCAGGTGGCGATGCAATACGTCGACGACGACGCCCTCCCCACTGAGGTCTACCCGATGAACCCTAATGGGAGCCCTGGTGAGTTACGAACGAAGGTGCACTCTTTTCTAACTGGCGAATCTAGAGATTACATACTTATCATACATACATAACATGACGCCCATAATCCCCGAAGGGGTAGGCAGATTTAAAGGAGCAGCAGGCTCCTTTAACCATATTCCGCCAAAAATAAAACTGGGCTGGGTTAGATGGAAAATTGTGAAAAAGTAGCCTAGAAGTACAAGTGGCTAGCTTGTCGCCTACACAATCATATACCCAAAACCCGATATACCAGTAGTTGCCTTTTACGACATGCTAGGCAACAACCACAGTTGGCACCTTATTTTTAAGTTTTAAACCAACATGGGCTGGGTTATATGGAAAATTAGGATATTGGCATAAATCAGCCTCATCAAGTTGCCCGCAAAGTTGTCCAGCTGATCTGAACCCGCTATAATCGAGCTGAGTCCAGATCAGCTGGATTATAGCACAAATTGTGCTGTAGCTGGTTCTAGTGACTCATATATTATGTTAACTGTAATTTGAGTTTCTAGTATGCTTTAAGTGGGTGATAATGATAAAGGTCCACCAGACGAATAAAAAAAGTCGCCTTTGCTCACCTGGGTGAACCAATTCCGAGGTGAGCAAAGACTCTTGTGTGATTATTTCCTAAAAGATATCTCCTGGGTGAAACGGTTCGAAGGTGATTGAAGGCACCAAAAATTCCACTTTCTCCACCCAGGTGAACTTAGTGGAATAAACATATCAATTCAATAATTACAAACCTGAATGTTTTTTATATTGTCATCATGAAATCATTTGTCACTATCGAAGATTCTCAATCAAAATTGTTTTTTTTTTTCTAATCAAACATTATTATATTCCTTATGTCTATTTCTCATCACTTTGCTTAATTCGTATCTATAGCCACACGCTCATACAGTGAGCTTAGAACTGCAATGGCGTACAACGTTTTCACGCTTGCTCATTTACTTATTATTTCCAGCGGGCATCGCAGGCGTGCGGTCTCGCGACGGACGGCACCTGGCCATGATGCCGCACCCCGAGCGCTGCGTGCTGCGCTGGCAGTGCCCGTCGCCGCCCCCCGCCGCCGCCGGACTAGCATCGCCCTGGCTCAGGCTCTTCCAGAACGCCTATGTATGGTCTTCCAGCCAGAACTAACAAATATACATTCCACATCACTGAATCTCTATGATCTACTGCAGTTATATCATCTGTATCCAGATAGCTTGTCTATATACCAGTGACACTGTGTCAAACGTTATCCAGCAAATCTCAGTATGTTCCTTTTACTGGGCCACTACATATTATACAAAACTTACCTTGTAAATAGATAAGCGAACGCACTTGAATAGCTATAGGTCTCCATTTCAATGTATGACTTATACTGCGATAATAAAGCACAATGCAATAAATATTGCTGGAAGGATTAAATCTCTTGCCTATTGTTAAACAGTTCCTTCCTTATTAAATCTTAAATATTAGAGCTTGCTTTACTTTTTAATAGCACAGTATTTGCAATGCCTTATACAATCTCGAAATAATAGATTATCGAATTTATCAAAATGTTTATATTTACCATTGCCAAAACGATGTACTTTATGTAGTAATGGCGGCCAATGGATCATTCCAAAGTACTTCAATTTTTGCATATTGATTAAGATTTAGTTGTAAGTACAATTCCAACACAAAATACCATCTGTGATTATGAGGTATATTTGTAGTGACTTACTTCCAAGAAAATATACTAAAAAAGAATATATGAAATATATAGAGAAAGAAAGAATATTTTTACAACACTATTGTATGTCTTGTTCTATCAAGATCTGCTTAATCTTTTTGAGCATTTATTTTGTAAGATTATTTTATTGAGAGCTTTTTTATTAAATCTTTTATTGATTAAATCATATGTTTGAAGAAAGTATGTTTTGGTTATTTATTAAATAAACCTTTTTCCTTTTTGACACATGACTCATATGTGAATACATGGGTGTTTAGTTCAAACCTGGACATGTACCTCTCTAAATCTAATAACTAAAGATGTGCATTGCATCCATGAACCAATTTTTTGGTTCCCCGTTTTGGTGAAAACCTGATCTTTTAATACTACACAATAAGGTATTGTTTAGAATGAAATGGTTATTGAGTTGTATATATATTGAATGTACAGAGCCAGAGTACAAATAGTATGTGTATCTTTTCGTTTATATTAACTTAATAAAGAATTACAATGTGTATGAACAGACAATTCCGCCATTCAAGAAGTACAGATCTTAGTAAGAAGTTTTTTTTGCTATGGTTATTCCCTCTCAAACATATATTTGTCAACACTTTTTACAAGTAGGAAATAAAAAGTTTATAATCGATAGTAGTTTTTAAAAAGTTTTTGCTATTATTATAATAAAATACTTTATTACCATTGATTTGCTTTCTAAACATCAATCGAATTCACATTTTGTTCCTTTTATGGCAGTTAAAGTTTTATCTAATAAAATACTGTGACCTATGAATAAAATCAGTGAATGAAAATGCACCAAACTTTCTACCTCTAGGTGCTCGGGAAAATGGTCTAAAGACCTATCCAGCCGAGTACCAGAGGTGGAATGAGGCAGGTTGCGCGGTGCACCCGACGTGCCAAAGCGACTGCACAATTCTGCAGCCAGTGCATAGCGGAACTCCCTATGCGTAATTTTTTTTCCTGGGCCAATGTTGGACGAGTAAACGATGTAGGCATTCAAAACCGTTATGTTTAAAAGCCTCTTAAATACTTTAAGGTATTTAAGAGGCTTTTAAACATAACGGTTTGTTTTTAAACATAACATTTGATTACCTCGTTTCCTTTCAATTAGGTAAGAAGATAACTTCTGGTCCTCTAAATCCAACACCCCCCCCCACCCCCCCCCCCCCATGAATTTATTGTATGTGTCAATGACAGTTGGCTTTAGACAAGCGTGCCCTGCTCGCCGACCTGGTACCATGCTGTCGTCGTGGTAGGTGGACACTGTGGTGACCAATTTGACGTCTTTCCACGCCACAACGCTAACGTCACCACAATGCCGAGCTACGACGGCACCACGCTCCATCCTACGCTCCTCAATTAATTTGACATCGGCAGGGGTATTTTGCCGATGCCGATTAAGGGTGCCTACTACATCAGTTCCCCGCGACTTCAAATATCTACATAAATCTACCGAATTATACAAAAAAATCCATAAATAGAGATGCCTCTTTCCAAAAAAAATCAGTCATCAGAGCCAGAACTATTTTAGCTGTGGAATTCCCCAACACTGGACCGACCGACGTACTACCTTTGCCCGCGTACCTATATTGTGAATTTTAAAACATAGCCAGTGACGGACTCGCAGAGTTCATAGCTCTTGATGCCAAACCGTGCTGCTTTGGTCCAGATACACTGAACCCAGCTCAGCCTACCTTTCCAAAGCAGCAACGATTCGTCAATTGCTAGTTCTCTGCGAGGCCGATACAGGGTTTTAAATTTTAAATTGAGATATTTAACTACGGCCTGAATTTTGGCGATTCTTCGGTCGTCACCAGTGTTGGGAATAGTGTCATTATCAGTGAAATGTAGAAATCTGATCAGTAGTTGATACCGGTCCCTTGGCATGAGAGCACGGAACCCAGGCATCCCCATGATACCTAAGCTGTGCTCCAGTACTCGTCCACCCTGCCCAGAGAGCAAATGCCCATTAGCAGGAGGACTGCCAAGAGACGGTATATCTCTTCCACTGTAGTCTCCACCCAGTTGTGGACTCGGGAGTGGGGCGGGATGCAATTGTCGTATTGGGATGCCTCACCGATGACGCTCCAAGCGTACCGGTTCGTCTCCTTAATTATCGTTTGTAGAAGATGTTGGTCCCAAAAACCACAAAATATATCCACTGGGGATGTACTTGTAATTGTGGGACCAACATCTCCTACAAACGACTCCCTGACTCCGGTGAAGTATATAAACCCTCTAGGAAAAATTGTCATCGGCGAAGGTAGGCTCCTCCTCTTCAGGTGCTTCATCTTCCTCCAAATATCTAGGAGTTGGTCCTCTGTGAGGCCCTCCTCCGCGTCAAATTCACTGCCGGAGTCGAGGACCAACCCGTCCGCCAGTTCCGGATCCAGCAATTCATACTGTTAAACCATGCAATCTCTTGAAATGCAAACCCAATGGCACACGCGACATGCGCAACATAGATTTATGCAAGTAAAGTAAATAACCGAATTATCTTATCTATAACACCCTCTTTGTTAGTCTTCAAACCTTATCAAACCAAGTAAACTAAGCAAAGTGAGTTAATTGGCACGAATTTATAACTTCATTAAAAGAAAAAACAAAAGTGCAATAACATGCTAATTATGTAACCAACTATCTTATAGCGAGGTAGCGTTGTTTCACCCTATAATAATTGAACTTGTTAATTATTTTTATCACTATATTATCCAAGATATTATTAAATAGACACACTTACGTCTTGACCTCCATTATCACTACTGGTACCAGGTTGTGGCTGGAAGCAACAAGATCCAAACTAATTATTTTTATTTTTATTATTATATAAAACGTCCCTATCCCTTAGCCAAATAAGCAACTAAAACATAGCAGCAATCTCGTTTTCGTTTTTTTTTTAATATAAAAGAAGTCATACTAGTAAATTAAAACCGCTAGGTAAGGTTAGACCTAATCAAGTTAAGCTGGGCTTTTGTCTCGTCCTAACATAGTTATAATTTAAATAAATACACTGATCTAATTCAGAAATGTTCTCAGCCCGATACATTCAAATCTGTAAATGTATAGAAAGGAGACAATATAGGTACATTAGAAATAATAAGTATTTTATCAAGAGCCTCGCCGAAGAGCGAATGGTATATACCTAATTAAAATTGGTACCTACTTATAAACGCTACCTACTCAGTTTACTAATATTATCCATTTACTGATAATTGCAGAAAGTCACTTACGTTTTCTTCGGGGAAGAGGTTTCGAGGTCTAAGACCCGAACCCACGACCACATGGACTCCTTCCTCTAAAGTTCCTTCTGGTCGCCACGGCTACAATAAGCAAATTTTGTTGGGATGAGATTGATTTTTTTAAATAAATTATTATATGTATATAGCTTGGGCCCGAAACATGTAAATAAACGCCATTTTATATTTTTAAACTTTATATTTAGGCCCGTAGTTATCAAAGCTTTTAGTAACTTATACCCTTGCCTTGTCGTCGTGATGTCTATCCTACTTTGACTTCTACTTTTGGTTTTCAAAACATAGAAAAGTTCATTATAAAAAGTTTTTGTGTTTAATTTAGTTTTAAAACTTACCAGAATTATCCCTGAATCTGTTCTCTCCAAAATCACATCTTGATTTGCAAGTGTCAAGCTGCCTTGGGGAGTGCGGTTTACTTGTAGGGCACATATGAGGTGATTTCCACCGGCTTCCATCTTATCGTATCTAGTATATATATAAGTTCAGTATATTTATTGACTACCCTCTGACCATTGACTGACATAAAAGAAAGTTAATCAAAACAAATATATTATCTTGAGTAAGTACTGAATCTCTATCATATGTAAACAAATAAATATCCATGAGATTGTTTCTAAAATAAGTCGTATTTGTCATAGGTATCTGTGTGTCTATCACGATAAAAAAAAACATATACCTAATAAATAAATAATAATAAATTCTCCAGACTGACACACCAATTCCCTAGTCCCAAAATAAGCTTACTCTTGTGCTATGGATACTAGGCGAACGGATAGACATACTTAAATACGTTTATAAACATCCATGAGTCGAGTACAAATGCCCATGTTCATCACACGAAACATTTGCCCCTAGCGGGATTCGAACCCGCGACCCTCGATTTCGTGGCTAGGGTGACTCAACCATAAAAGATAGGTATTAACAAAATATCCCATTTGTTAAAATAACAACCCCTCTATAACGCATTATCTTACTGTGTATCCATACACTTCAACGGCCATTTTTGGTATGTGATGTGTGCGTGTGATTTACGACTTATCGCAAAATAAATAAAGTTCTTCCAAATTATTTGGTATTTATGACTATATTCTATTGAAATTATATATTGCTTATGAAATGATGATCCCAAATCAACGTAATCCATAGGTGAATTATACGAAACCTTCAAAATAATACGATCTTTACGACCGTTATTCAAAAGTTCAAAATGTTTGACGAGCGATTATTCAAAATTAGACGTAGACGTAGTTAGGACTTTTATTTGTATACGCAATAGTTATTATCATCTAAAATGAAGTTTATAATGAAAAATAACTTACCTTGAATGAGATTTCTTCGTTAAATATCCAAAATTCGGGAGCACTACACAAATGGGTCATGTCACTCGCGCGTCCGAATTTGAACATTTTACATTAGGTACTCGTCTGTGATTTGAACTGGTAGTAGTAACCAGTGTTGCCATATCTTGAACAAAGAAATCCGAATTGCATAGATTAAAAATCTGTATAAAAATCTGTGGACCAAATAATCCAAAATCTGTATGAAATCTGAATTGAATAGATTATAAATCTGTGTACCAAATAATCTAAAATCTCTTTGAATGATATAATTTTACCAATATCTTCAAACAATTAAGTTAAGTATATCGAATTATAGCAGATTACTCTTATGTATGAATAATAGGTCGGTATTGTCGTACCTCTGGCTCTATATATCCGTCCTTCTCACGCCATGTGAAATTTGTCCGTATTTATGATATAATATCTTATCCGTAATATTGCTAACGAGAAGTTAATGGAAGAACTAAGATTTGCATTTAGAATAAAACGAAAGTTGAAAAAAACATGTGTTTATTAGTTTAATTTTATTTATCATTACACAATAGTTAACGATATGGCAAATTTCGGGATAATGGATACTTCCAAGCTTAGATTAAATCAAATTGAATCTATGCTTCCAAGTATTACTCATACATATTTTTATTTATTTTACAAATAAGAGTTCTGTCCACATTATATTTATAGCATGGTTCCTTGTTCAACAATTGTTTTGTTAATAAGTCCTTCGAAAGTTTCGGTATTTAAATGGTTACGTATTTTCGTTTTTATATGTTCTTTACAGTAAGCCGGCATTCTTAATTTAGACGCGTATTTCGGGTATTTACTTGAAGAAAGTTTCGGGAAATCCCCGCCCGCTAGCTAGCCTTTATCGTCCATGTTGCTACTAAAAAATATAGAAAAATATTCCTGTCCTATTATTCGATTTAAATTTTCTTTCGACGGTGTATCTGAAATCAAGAAAATCTGTATAGAACTACAGAAAAAACTGTCATCTGTAACGGCAGCCTAAAATCTGTACAGATACAGATAAATCTGTATATATGGCAACACTGATAGTAACGGTTTTATGTGTTTCATTCAATGAGTTTTATTTTTCACCGCTCGTTCATTTATTAGGGATTAATAAAAAACACAAAATAGGCTTTAACACACTGTATTTATGATCAAAATCAAATAAAATGTGACCGAAGTCACTAGAGCGCAGATCTGCGCTTTAGCATTCCTGGGAGTGAGCGCAGATCTGAGCTTAAGCATTTCAAAGGTAAACTCTTATGTCTGTGTATACGATTGGAGAATATTTTTTTTTTGTTACATTTTTCTTCAACAAAACAATTTTTTCTAACTTGAGAATGATGTTGACAATAGTGTTACCTACCAAGCAGGGAGAAATTGTAATTCTTCTTTTCCATGTTCTAAAATTTTAAATTGCAATTTTTGCATTGCAAAAACAGAATGTTGATACAAACACTTCTCTTCCTTGAAGTAAAAATACAAAAATATGTTTCAAATATTCATAACTACAATTTTCTTAAGTTTCCTGACCAGTTCCTTTCTTCTGCATGTTTCCAATGCATCACACAACTCAAAAAACCATGTACTGTCATCTGCTTTTTTATTGTACAAATCCAATATGCACTTTGCTTTAAGGGCTAATACTTTATGCTGTTCATCAAGGTCATCTATTATTTTCTCTTTGATATCCAGACCTCTAGCTAGATCTCTCCACGATATTCCAATGTCATCAATTATAGTGTCTATGATCCTTTGTTTTTTGATTGCACTCATGCCAGTATTTGGATTATTATTGATGTAACTAGTCTGTACTGGTGTTGCTTGTTCATGTATGATTTGTGATTTTTCTGAGGCTAGAACAAAACAATTATTTTAATTATAATCTTTTGTCTATAATTTTGCATTAAGGTAGAAAATAATAAGCTAAAAGAAAGGTAGAAAATAATTTTAACACTGCGTAACTAAAAATTAACGCAAAAAAAAGCTATGTAAAAATGTTATGGCAAATATTGGAGAATGTGTTAATGGTCACTCTGACATAACAAAGCATTCTCTGACCTAGCCAAGCATCTGACCAAAAATGTATGTGTATTAATATTATATGACTGAATTATTGTATTTGAAGTTGGCAATAATTTATTATTACTCCTATAATACACAAATGAAATTAAGATATTTAAAGTTAGAATTCAAGCCATGATAATATTCATTGCAATATTTAAAACAATGCACCTATTAAATAAAAGTAATTATTCTAGACAGCAAATTCTGAATAAGAAGGTTTAAGACACAGAAGATTTAAATTTTCCATTGAACTTTACAATATGTAAGCATCGCTAGATTCGCAATTAGCAATTTATCAATTATTTTAAGGTGATGTCTTACCATAATAGTTTACAAATTCCGTTGGTCTGTGATTGCTTTCATACTCGTTAATTTTTTGAAGTAATTCACGATTGTTGGGAAGTCTGCGAGCGATCTCCTTTAGCGGTGCGACGTTGTTCACCGACAATACGTCTCGTATTTCCAGAACTCGAAGTAGCTGACGTATGGTTGTAATCTGCTCGAATCGTCTCGGAGAGTTGATATCATCTCGAAAGAACTCCTTCAAAGTGCTTAGCAACTGACTGTACCGCTCACTGGCTCCGATACAAAGCAGCACTTGATCTTTAAGTTTTGTATATTCTGAGTAATCTATTAACGTCATTTTAACTGGAGATTGGAGAATGTTATAAAATCACTACACAGATATAAAAAACATAATTTTCAGTAATGTGGGAAGTTCAAAGTCAATAAATAAACATACTCGTCTGTGAGTGTGATTCACACAGCTATAATCTGTCATGTAAAACATTCCGTTTCGCATATTGAATGCCATGCGGTAGTTCATTATTTTTCAATAGAAATTATTAAATAACTTCAAAACGCCTTATTAGATCAAATTTATACGTTTCATCGGTGATAGATAAATTATCTTCTTAATTTAGATATATTTGTCCCAAGTGAATTGTATAATGTTTTTTATGTATTGATTGCTATATGTGTGTAAAGGAATTGACCAAGAACTACTTTTGTGACAGGGAATTTCCTCAGATTATATTGTAAGTAACTAGCTAACACTTCAAATGAAAAGTACCTACCTCTATACCTACTTTTTTTCTTTTTCGACGCGCGTTTTGTAAACGCGCGATAACTTAACGCAGTGGGTCGAAACTGCCAAATGCGGGACTTAGGAGTCATTTTTACAAATGTTACTTTTTAAAAATACCTATAATTAGGTTACATTATTCTGATGACTAAATGCCATAAAACATTTTTCTCTAAAACTTATAGTTTGTCTGAAAAAAAAGGCATTTTCATTGTCCATCAAATAAAACATAAAGTGCTCGATTTAAATTAAATTGAATTTTGTATATTTA
The DNA here is from genome assembly GCA_951394215.1 of Glyphodes perspectalis. Classification (NCBI taxonomy): domain Eukaryota; kingdom Metazoa; phylum Arthropoda; class Insecta; order Lepidoptera; family Crambidae; genus Glyphodes; species Glyphodes perspectalis. The sequence continues at coordinate 8,396,921 of OX596205.1, read as the reverse complement.
GCTAGGTAGCATACCAGTAATATAATTACATTGACAATCACAGTGACTCCCACATGCTCCCACACTAGGCGATGCCTGTCACGTGGGAGTCAGAAATACAATGCAGCTAAAAATGTCAGCCAAGTCTTGACAGATCTTGCTTTAAAACCACTTGAGCCTTATTCTATAGCTTGTTGACTATACATAATTCTATACCTACTATCCGCGCGCACTCATACTTGTCCGTTTAAAAGTTACGAGGTTCCAAAAAAAATAAGAAAAATATAAGTAAAATGGTATTTTTTTTTTCTAATAAGTAACGTTAAATATTCAACCAAAACAATTTGTTACATAAAAATACTACAAATAAATAATGTAATTGACCATAAAATACAAAAAAAATATTGTCACCTACACTTAAGTAGGTGGGTATAGTAGAAATTTAAATAAAATAAAAACTATCTATTATATAGGGAAGTTAAATGTACAAAACCTGACCTTTCATTTAAAATTCTAAATAATAAATCTACTTAATTCTAAATAATAAAAATAACAACAACAATTATTTAGTTAAGGTTCATATGGAAAGACATCAAAAGTTCGACTGCTTTCGTTGAAAGAACCATTTTGAATGGTCCAATGTAGGTTGATATAGGTAATTTATGGATCGGCCCTCGGTTATGATTGATTTGGGTCATTTTAAAGTCCATTATACTTTGCAGATATATGTATGGTACAAAGTTACTTATTATATATTTCTTGTCTAAAGATTAGCCTAAAAAAACATAAACTGAAAACAATGTAAAAGGGAAGTGATTTGAATATACGTAACATATGTATCTTCACATCATTTTCCTTTTATTTGTACAACTTATATGTTATTAAATAAATAATAATAAATATTCGAGGACTTCACATACTTACATTGATCTGACTCCGAAGTAAGTAGCTTATGCACTTGTGCTACGGATATTAGAATCAACAGTGGTATTACTAATATATACTTAAATATTGGATATAAACACCCAAACACAGGCCAAACAAAAGTATTCATAATACGAATGTTTGTCCTGGGATCGAGCCCACAACTGTTGGCGCATGAGACAGGGTCAATATCGAACGCGCCATCGAGCCAGTCAAATTATTAATATAAACTAATAAAATTATAGGCAATAATTATAACTTTTAATAACTTGTTTAATTACCTAACTATTTTTAGTTAATATATTTTTATTATCGCGTTATTATAAATAAATAAATATCCGACTACATCACATACATTGATCTGACTCCGAGGTAAGTAGCTTAAGCACTTGTGTTGCGGATATCAGAATCAACAGTGGTATTACTAATATATACTTAAATATTGGATATTAAGACCCAGACACAGTACAAACACAAGTATTCATCATACGAATGTTTATCCTGGGTGGGGATCGAAGCCACAACTCTTGGCGCATGGGGCAGGGTCACTACCGAATGCGCCATCGAGCCAGTCATATTGAAGTAGTTACGTATACCTATTTAACATAAGTACCTACATGACCAATTCTCGTCCATCAGAAGATCAGTAGGTATATGCAGCAGAAAAAAATTTATGCAAGTAATACTGAAGACGATATTATGTATTTTATTCGACTTATTAGTGTGCTATTTGGTAAAATGTCAGTAGGGGGCAGTCACATTTTTATTGATACTGAGATAAGGGGTCATCGTTAAATAACAATGTTTAATGATGATATTTTATTTATATTTGCCTATTAGCTACTTATCTCTTGTATGAAATGCTTTGACCTCGCTATCAGTAGCCACTTACATCTCGTCTTTGTGAGACATGATGTTAATTTAGTTTATTTTGTAATAATTTTACTTTCAAAATGCACAAGTTATTATTAAAAGATAGGATTTTTTTAAGAAAATCAGTAGATACTATTCAGAGAAAAGTTAGAAATGTGAAACAATCATTTGTTCGGAACAGTGTGCGGTGTGTGACTACGAAAAGCTCGAATTCCGATAATTTATTTCCCGAGAGAGTAGATTTTCCAGGCAGGCATATTGGGCCCCGAGATCAAGATGTAGTTACCATGTTGGATTTGCTTGGCTATAAGGTGGGTTTATTTTGCTATATGATACACTTATTTCATGTTACCGTAGGAAAAATTATGTAAGTAGTGTCATATTAAATACAGTTAAATGGCGCTAAACATAACTCGACACGTCATTATAATATTTATTATTAATAGACTTAAAAAACTAAGCAAATTAGGAGATTTCTAAATTGGAAACGTGAAGAAAATATTTGCTTATTTATTGCACGATGATAGTTTTTTTAAATCTGCCTACGCGGTTTCTCTCGTAGAATTTTGATATCAGGGTAATATCTGTAGTATTTGTGAATATTACAAATACCTACTGCTTTCGATTAGGTAATTTACATATTATCGAACTAGCAGCGCCCCGCGGTTTCACCCTCGTACTTCCCGTTCCCATGGGTATACAGGTATAAAATAAAACCTATGTTACTCGCTGATAAAGTAGCTTTCTATTGGTGAAAGAATTATTTAAATTAGTCCTGTAGTTTCGGAGCCTATTCGATGGAATCAACAATCAAATCTTTCTTCTTTATAATATTAGTCATAGATTTAGGATGTTTGCGTAGTCAAAAAATTCTAAATCTATGATATTAGTATAAATGAGGTAGGTACTTATAATATGAACATATTAAATTTAACCATATGTACTAAGAATAAGGAGCTATTATTTATTATCGGGTTTTTAAAACAATTACCATTATTAAGATATTATTTACCTTTTATTATAGAGCTTAGACCAACTTACAAATGACGCGGTTCCGAAGAAAATTCAGTTAGAAGGACTCATGGATATTACTGAACCAATGAGTAAGTGATATTGAATCATATACTTACTTATTATGTCGTTGTTGTTTTTGTTGAAATGTTGTCATCATATTAATTATTAATATTGTTTTATATTTTAGGCGAGTACGACCTTATAGAGCGAGTGCGTAAAATCGCTGAAAAGAATCAAATATGGCGATCTTATATTGGTATGGGATATCACAATTGTTGTGTGCCACACTCAATCATGCGAAATATGTTTGAGAATCCTGGATGGTATTTAATTTTCGTTATATATTACCCATATATTTTTAAATGTATTCGTGTAATCGTATCACAGTTAGGGCACCTTCATAGTCTGATGCAAGATATTACGTTTCTTCACGATAGTAATTTTTGTACCACATCTTATTACATCTTCTTATTCATCTTTTTACATCTTTGCTAGCACCGGGGCCCTTTCATTTGACGTTATATAGTTTGAAACATCAGTATTAAGTCGAAGGTGTATGTACATTACTTATATTGAATATGATTGTGCTCAACACCAAATTGAATAGCGTTTTTTTAAAACATCGTATGGAAGAAAAGTCATATTTCCAATGTTTTTAGGACTACACAATACACTCCTTATCAACCAGAAGTTGCTCAAGGCCGATTGGAAAGTTTACTCAATTACCAAACTATGGTCAGCGATCTTACCGGGCTGGACGTAGCAAATGCGTCGTTGTTAGACGAAGGTACAGCCGCTGCTGAAGGTTTGTCTCTTTGTCACAGGTAAGCTTTATTTATATTAGTCTGAATCACTACAAAATTAAATCCCTCACTAGTTAAAGGCTCTATAATTTTCAGAGGAATGGACTAAGTAAGACATAGTTCGTCCATGCTCGAAGGTTGTAAAAGTAAAACATTATGCTTGAGGAAATCTGTATATTCAGTTTAGATCATTTTTTTTTCTAGATTCTAATTAGATTTAGGGCCGTCTCAAAAACACGTTCCCTTGTAAAATTGAGATCATGTATATATAAAAAAAATCATTTATCCACATTTTGGAGGTGCGTTTCATGTTTTTACATCTTTTTCAGACATAATAAACGAACAAAATTCGTTGTATCAGAAAGACTTCACCCACAAACATTGGCTGTGGTCCAGACACGATTAGATGCTCTTGGTTTGGAAGTGATTGTAGTCCCTGATGTGCGACAGGCAGACTTTGCACAGAGAGACATCTCTGCCGTACTTTTACAATGTCCTGATACCAGGGGTTTGGTTTACGATTACTCAGGGTTAGCAGCTGCAGCCCATGAGCATGGGGTTAGTACCAACATATCAGTAGCTCGCATACAAAACTATAATCTACTAGCTTTTTATCCGTGAAAGCCCGCGTCGAATTTAAGAATCAGAGTCCCGCTTATTCTTTTCGGGATAAACTGTATCTTACGTTCTTTCTCAAATATTGGCGTACCAAATCATTGAGAATCACGAGTAGTTTATGCGTGAAAACGTACCATTCAGATAGATAGTGTACTTAATTATCGCATAAATAATATTTACAAGGATTTAAAAATATAGAATATAAATATTACATCTTTCAGACGTTGGTTGTGGTAGCAACGGATCTTTTAGCAATGGCGTTACTACGGCCCCCGGCAGAATGCGGAGCAGCACTCGCTGTGGGCACCTCACAACGATTAGGAGTACCACTGGGCTATGGAGGACCACACGCTGGATTTTTTGCTGCGGAACACCCTCTGGTACGGTTGATGCCCGGTCGTATGGTGGGCGTAACTAGAGATACAACGGGAAGAGATGCGTACAGGTATACAATCTAAAAATAATTGTTATTTTTTGGATCACAAAATTTTCCGACACAATTTCTCATTGCTATCTCTTCCTTTATTATAGGTTGGCGCTGCAGACGAGAGAGCAACATATCCGTCGTGATAAAGCTACATCAAACATTTGCACAGCTCAAGCACTTCTTGCAAATATGTCGGCGATGTATGCTGTCTACCATGGTCCTCAAGGACTCAGGGACATCGCTACGCGTGTCCATAACGCTACGCTAGTGCTCGACCATGGTAAGAATCCATAAAAATTAATAGAAAACTGATTAAAGAAATAAAAACAATCTGTAAATGTAAAATTTTCTTTTAGGCATTAGGCAACGTGGTCATAAACAAAGCAATGATGTATACTTCGACACACTCCACGTAGTGCCTATTGCTGAACACAGCGTTTCAGATATTAAAGCTCGTGCTGAGGAGAAGAAGATAAATCTGAGATACTTTGACGATGGCGCAGTCGGCGTGGCGTTAGACGAGACGACCACAATGCAAGATGTCGATGATCTGCTTTGGATATTTGATTGCAAGAATGTCACAGATGTAATTATACTATTTACGTTTCTTCTTGTAAATCAATCATTCACTCAATGCAAAGAGAAGAAGTTCTGACATATTTTAACGTTTTCAATTGCATTGCCAGCCTTACCATAAGAGTTCATTGTCTTTTTAATTTATAACAAGTTTAATAGCTATTAAGTACCTACTATGCTTTAAGATAAATACTTACGTAGTAATAAATAATAAATAATAAATCTTTCAGACTGACACACCAATTCCCTAGTACCAAACTAAGCTTATGCTTGTGCTATGGATACTAGGTGAACGGATAGACATACTTAAATACGTTTATAAACATCCATGACTCGAGTAAAAATGTCCATGTTCATCACACGAAACATTTGCCCCTAGCGGGATTCGAACCCGCGACCCTTGGTTTCGTGGCCAGGGTCTCTGACCACTCGACCAATGGGCCAGTCAACGAGTAAGAAAAGTATTAGTGTGAAAATTCGCTTAACTAACACTACAGTTTTTAAAGCGTTTGCTAAACATACCTACTCACTGCCTTTATAATACTTTTTGTTGTCCTAGGTGCTGAAAGGTGACGTAACATCCCACAGCATACTGAAGGGTCCATTTAGAAGAACATCTCCTTATCTTACGCATCCCGTATTCAACATGCATCATTCAGAAACTAGAATCGTTCGATACATGAAGCGTTTGGAGAATAAAGACATTTCGTTAGTGCACTCAATGATTCCTTTGGTAAGTAACAACACTAATAAGAAAATATTTAAATAATCACCAACATGTCCGTGTTACTAGATTTAAATATCTTAAACTGTAAGAAAGTGGCGTCGCAATATTTTTTGAATTTGGTTACTGCTCTGTGGAGCTCAGTGTTCGATATTCGAATTTAGATATATTTAAAACATTCACGTTCTATTTTTGTTAGGGTTCCTGTACGATGAAACTGAACTCGACTACAGAGATGATGCCGTGTTCCTTCAAGCATTTCACCGACATCCATCCGTTTGCTCCTCTAGAGCAGTGTCAGGGATACCACACGCTATTCGAGGAACTAGCCAGCGATTTGTGCGCTATCACTGGATACGACCGTGTGTCCTTCCAGCCTAATAGGTAACAGGTGTAAATTGATTACCAAAAGTGGTAACTTTGCGTAAGGGTATATCTAGTTAGACATATTAATTTGAGCACAGTTGACCCCGAAGTATGTAAGTTTTGCATTTGCAAAAATTTTACTTTTAAGGCAAAATCTGTGTGCGCCTTATCAATGCACCCTATTCATGTTAAATAAAAGTAACTTGTTTGGAACGTATTCGACTTCTTCTGTATCTTCTTTTATCAATAAAACTTACACTACGCTTACTTTAAGATCTAAGGTAATCCTAGCAAAGATAATTTTTCTACGAGGGTGTTTATACTTGCGTTTACGTTACGTTATATATCTTGCTATATCGTTGCTATTTATCTCATTTCTTGTCTCATTTTTGAACAAATGTTTAGTGTGATGGACATGAATATTTGTACTCTAATCATGGATGTTTATAAACGTATTTCAGTATGTCTATCCGTTCGCATAGTCCAAGCATAATCTTTGGAACTAGGGAAATGGTGTGTCGGTCAATTTATTTACTTTTTTATTTATATTTTTTTTTTCTAGTGGCGCCCAAGGCGAATATGCTGGACTTCGGACTATAAAGCGCTATCACGAATTCCGCGGAGACACCGGCAGGAACATTTGTTTAATTCCTGTGAGTGCGCATGGGACCAACCCTGCGTCTGCGCACATGGCCGGCATGCGAGTGTGCGCTATTAGAGTTACTCCTTCCGGTGACATTGACATGGAACATCTTAAGGATATGGTAATATTTCAATTATAAAATGTATAGTATACGTACTCCAACAATCAAATTGTTGTTTGAAATACACGTGATTTCTTTTTTTAATCCAGAATGTTCTGGCTGGGTAGGATCCAAAATACAAAAAAAAAACAATCTTGATTTTCAGTAACTATGAAGTAAGAACTGACTGATCGTCGTAGATATTTAGTCTTTCCTCGGTGTCTTACTAAAAAAAAATATTCAATTGTAGGTGGAAGAGCATAGTGCGAATATATCGTGCCTGATGTTGACTTACCCCAGCACCTTCGGCGTGTTTGAGGAGCGAGCGGCTGATGTGTGTGCGTTGGTGCACAAACATGGAGGTCAAGTGTATCTGGACGGTGCAAATATGAACGCTCAGGTCAGACATTATACGAAATTCCTTTGAAATCTTCTTCTTGGCGCTCCGTTTCCTTCCTAGACAGGATACGCTTACACCGTGAATATTAAAGTTCACTTTTTTATTGTATATCTATCTATATAAAGTTATCAGAATGTGTGTGTGGTTTTCCTCACATGTTTATAATAGATACTACGAAATTTATCCTTGGGGGTCCTGAATTTTTTACATTTTTGCACAGCATTTTTGTGAGTATGGATTTGGTCGCACTATGTATGTACGGCATTGCCCTTATTTTAAACCGACTTCAAAAAAAAGGAGGAGGTTCTCAATTCGACTGAATTTTTTTTTTGTAATTTTAAATCAATTTAACATTTTAGGTGGGATTATGTCGCCCAGGTGACTACGGCAGCGATGTATCCCATTTGAATCTGCATAAAACATTCTGTATTCCACATGGTGGTGGAGGACCTGGTATGGGACCCATTGGCGTGTAAGTGTTATCAGTTTCTCAAATATGTGGACAGTGATGTCACAGTTCACAATTGTTATTGTATATCTATAAAAAGCTTCAAATAAATAAAAGTAGGTATATCGTTTGAATTGTTGACGACTTTCTTGGTCTTGACAATTAAGATTAGGCTAATACTTTAATTGAGATAGATCATAATAAAGATGTTTTCTTGTAGGAAAGCGCATTTAGCTCCATTCCTGCCTTCGCACCCGGTGGTAGATCCCCTGGCAGACCTTGGTGATGCAGCTCACAGCTTCGGCTCCGTCAGTGCGGCGCCATTTGGATCGTCTGCCATACTGCCAATATCTTGGGCATACATCAAAGTACGTATACATTTTTAATTATTGCGATATACGACCTAGTCATGGGTAATCTACCAATATCTTATATTTAGATTTATAATTCATTAGTATACGTGCATAGTTTTCTTGGGTAACATACACCGCAACAACTATAATATTAACTTTTGACTGCGATTTAGACTGATGTAAACATGAATTAAACTTTAGTTGGTAGAACGTCTAACGAGATGATCGTTATACGATTAAAGAGTTTATGAAATAAATTGTAATGTGCAGTTACCAAAATTAAACTAGGTCATCATCATCCTAGCGTTATGTCCCGTGCTTAGACGGGGTCCGCTTAGACCATGATCCAGGATTTAGCGAGTCTGATAATTACATTGAAGCGACTGCCGATCTGACCTTCATAACCCTAAGATAGGGGAACAAGACAATTTTTGGATCATGGTTACAAATTCAAAATTGTTTGAATTTGCAGGTTTCATCACGATGTTTTCCCTCACCGTCGAGCTAGTGGTATAAATATGTACATAGATTTTAAAAATCTAGAGGTACATGCCCGGGTTTGAACCCGCACTCCTCGGTTAAGAGGCGCGTGTCCTTACCATTGAGCTACCACCGCTAAGTAGGTACGCGAGTTATATTAAAATAATTATAAAATTAAAGGTAAATTAATAAAAAATAAGCATGTAGCCGTGGGCACCTAATCTAGTTAATAAATTCATACTTTTTTAGATGATGGGTCCGAAAGGTCTGAGACGTGCGACTCAGGTGGCGATCCTGAATGCGAACTACATGTCCCGTAGGTTGGACGGTCATTACAAGACGCTGTACAAAGGCGAGAGAGGTCTAGTGGCACACGAGTTTATTATCGACGTACGGGACCTCAAGAAGACTGCAAACATCGAGCCCGGGGACATCGCTAAACGACTTATGGACTTTGGTTAGTTGTTCAGTGTAGTTATACTGTAGGACAACAGAAATGTTTATGCTGATAATTTATTTAAAAAACATCTTCGATTGTAGCTGCAAAGCATATGATAGACCTGCAATGTTAGAACACAGAGTAGAACCATGGAAATAAAATATTTAAAAATTAATTGAAATATATAGATAAATTAATTGAATTGCTCTCTACATTCTTTTTATATTTCTCGAAGATTAGTTATTTCATTGTATCATCGTACTTAATGGGGGTAATAGGTATTTTGCTTAACGCTAAAGTTTGAAACCTTAAAATTGTCTAAGTGATTTGAATTATTGCAGGTTTCCACGCGCCTACCATGTCTTGGCCGGTAGCCGGCACATTAATGATTGAGCCAACCGAGTCTGAAGATCTTCAAGAGTTAGACCGTTTCTGCGAAGCATTAATTACAATTAGGAAAGAAATCAAAGATATCGAAGATGGACATATTGACAAGCGGTTGAACCCTCTGAAGGTCAGTAACTTTCAAGTGTAATAAATTAATTATATATTACACTTGAAAGAATTTATGAAAATCAATTTAGCAAATGGCAAAAGTAGATGTGTTAATTATTTGACCTAAGCATTACTTATTTGACTATTTACGAACAGTGGTTTGTTCAATTGTTTTTAAAAGAGGCTTTTTAACAAGAGACACAGATTCACGCAGTTTCGACTTTAATTTTATGACTTAAATGTACTTTGGTCGTTCTATGCCCGTTAAACTAAAAATCTTATTTAAATATTGTTTTATATTTTTATTAGATGGCACCACATACACAAGAGGATGTAATCAATGAAGACTGGAACCGACCATACAGTCGGCAACAGGCTGCTTTCCCTGCTGTAAGACTTTTTGATAATTTCTTTCTTATTATCGAGCATACATTACATAATTGTTATATTTCATTGGTTTAATCACACTTTCAACTTTCAGCCATTCGTGAAGGGCGAGACCAAAATTTGGCCAACGGTCGGCCGAATCGACGACATGTACGGAGACAAGCATCTTGTCTGCACTTGTCCACCCGTACTTGACGATTTCTAATCAAGGTTACGGAGCCTAAGATTATCAGTCATAAGTACCTTTACCTATAAATAAAACAGCTTATTTTCAATTGCATAATGTAATGTATATTTTATCAATATTGTCGTAGAATAAATATCGTTTTCTAACAACCAAATCTCTTTCAATTTGCAAAGATAGAACTTTACCCTATAGCGGTATAAACAATTATTCTGCCGTTAAATAATATTGACCTCAAACAAGTTCTATCTATCTTATCCTATAAATATATTTGTATTGCGAAGGATTATTATTACAATAACAATTTTGGATTCAAGGCAACGTGTTTGTTTTGTTCCTAGCTCAAATTGCACATTGGAATATGAACAGCTTCAAAACCATAACATTAACAATTATTCTAAAGTTTCCGCTTACATTATTTTATTTATAATATTTAAATATCAAAGCTACACACATTCCAATGGTGCCCTGAAGAATTAAGCGTTACTATCAGCTACCAAGCCGATTCCGGTGAATTACATTTATTCGAAACGGATGGTATTCATTTATCTATATTATTAATAATAATAACGCTATTTTATATTTATCACCATAACATATAAAACTAGAAAACCAATTCTAAAATAATATTAGTTTAAAAAGATCATAGTAGTAAGTAGGTATAGTCAAGCGTAAAATGTCAGTATAAAAAGTAAGATCACACAACTAAAGTCTAGCAATTTAAGAAAATAGGTACTAAGTAGATAATTTACTTTGGAGAAGAATTATTTGTGTCTTTTGGGTACATGCCTAACCTGACTCCAAGTTCTTTCGGCATGCGCATTGCAGGTCGGCTTGGAAACGGGTGATAGGAACCAGACGATGGGCTACGTGGATAAGACAATGAAGAAAGTGTGTCAGTTTCTATAAGCGACGTGATAGCGCTACAGGTGTCGTCTGATTCTACTTTTGTCTTATCACTTTTTTCTTGATAATCCTTAGGAAAAGTTGGCGTTTCCCTTGGGAATATCTTGGGCGATATTGGCGTTGACACTTGATCAAGTGATGTGATCTGACACAATGTATCACTTGAGTTACTTTTTACTCCCGTAGGTGAATCGTCTTCAGCAGAAGGTTCATAAGTGAAGCTAATAGAAGACGTTACTACATGAGCGAAATCACTAACTTGGCTGTTTTCAGTCTTTGATAATTTCTCACAAGCCTTCGGCCCTTGATCGACAGTTTTACTGCATATATCGCTAGCCTTCGACAATACAAAGTCATTATACCTGCTGGAGAATGGATAATTGTAATCATCAGAAGTATAACGTTTGTCGTAAGTAAAAGTATCCTTTGGTTCTGTAGAAGGTAAAGTAACAGATGCCTTTGATTCCCCAGAAAACGAATGCCGCGCCCAATCAGATGTCGTCGCTGGTTTCAATTCATTGCTAGATAATTCATCAAGGCCTGATAGATCACATGTTTTTCGTTTGTAACTAAAATCAAAATTATTATCAGTTTTTTCTAAAAAACTTTTATATTCACACTTTGCTAGAAATCCTTTATTTTCCCATCCATATAAATCAGTTTTATTACCTAGACATTCATTACTGGGTGACTTCGTATTTTTTAAATTGAACTCCGGATTTCTAGATATTGTATTACGAATATCTAATGAGGAGGGATCATCAATTGAAATTGGTCGGACTCTAATGAAGTCGTTCTTGTCAGCATTTTCATCAGTGATGTTACGTTTTCTGTAACCTATTAGGGAGTCAGATGTGGATTCTTTAAGAAGCGGGGATTCAATTGGTTTATTCTCGGCCGAACTTTCTGGAATATCACCGTAATTTTTCTGAGGTCTATACAACTTTTCGACACTTCCATCTTCCCGTGATTTTTCAGTTTCTGCAATATTTTGTTTAGTTAATATTCTACTCAATATTTTAGAATTTTCTTGAATAATCTGTAACGCTCTTTCGCTATTTTTTCGTCCCGAACGTAACATATAGTCTTTAGGTGAAGTAACCTCTTGTTCTACTTTGGATTTCGTTTGTGTTTCAAGTTTATGCAAGCTATCTGTTTTTGGTTTAATAAGTGTTTCCAATTTGGGAGAGAAGATTGTATCTTTTTCTTCCAAATGGGGCATATTCGTTTTTACTGGGGCCATTGTCATTTCTACACTTGGAGATTTTTTGCTCGTAAAACTGTGACTTTGGGGCAATGAAGATGCTCGTTCTACTTCTATTTTTACAATTTTATCATTATTATTAGTTTGAAGTGTTAATGAGTCTGGTTTTTTAGGCAGTCTTGAATGTCTTTTCACAGCTCTTCTATTTGGTATATCTGTGTTATTGGGGTCAGTTACACGAGCACCAAAAAATTCTGGACTGTGTTCAAAATACTTGTCGATTTTTAATGGAATAGGGGGTTCATCTTCACTTACAATAATACTCTCTGTACCAGGACTTCTTGGTGGACTTTCGAAATCGGATACATTTTTATCTGATAAATCTATATCAGGCACAAAATTGGGATACATAACAAAACTGTCAATAATATCTGGAGGTCTCGTCGCGGTGGTCGACTGAGCTAGGGGATTAAAATTAGATTCAAAGTCATAATTATACGGTGAACCAATGTCCGTACTACATTTACATGATAAATCAATTGGACTTAGGTCAGTCAAGTTAGAAGGAGGCTTGCAAAAGCTTTTAGGTCTGGGAAGTTCCTCACTGCTGTTTTTCATATTTTCTTCATATTTTTTACTACTTAGCCTTTGTAAAATTTCACTTCTATCAGCACTCATATGCGGTGTATACGGAGATATACTTTTAAATGGACTAATATCTTTACTAAACGGACTAATGGGTTTATAGTTATCTTTTTCGCAGCTAATAACGACATTTTCATTCAGTTTTGTTTCAAAACCATCTATATATGTACGAAGAGGCTCGCCAGCTGCAGAATCAAGATAGTCTGAAATGTTTTTTACAGTATTTTCTACTGAAATTTTAGAATGAGATTCTGGCGAAAAATTTATCATTGATTCGTTTATTAGAGGTGAACGTGCTAGATTCAAATCATTAAACAATGGAGAAATTGACATTTTAGTATCATTAAGCACTAAAGAAGGCTTATTTTTATCATCATCAGGTAGTTCGGGTTCAGAATCACTAGCTTTTTCATTTTCATCACAGAGACTTGTATCAGTACTTGATGCTGTGTGTGAAGAATACGATGATGTTTCACTAGAACTACGAGATCTCAGCGAGGCAATCATTTGGTTAGCTTCGATTTCAGAAACAATCACACCATCGCCTGCTTCATCCAAATCAATGGATGCTTTTCTTATTTTTTCGGAGGATTTTTCTTTTTTTATATCTTTCCACTTCAACGAATTGCGTCGGCTAATTGATTTCCGGCTTTTTTCTTCTTTCCAGCTGATTGTGTCGTTGGACCGCCCGCGTGACCGTCTTTCTGTGTTTTCACGAGGAGAGGAAGTTTGTCTTGTAGGAGGAACTGCTCCAGGCGGAGGTCCAAGTCGTCGTCCTCGAGAGCTGACTATTGCACTTTTCCCCAAAAGGAGATTGTTGACCGTTAGAGACGTTGGTGATGTTGGTACTCCAACTGAAATTATAATAATATTATAATATAATATCACGTCCATAATCCCCGAAGGGGTAGGCAGAGTCAAAGGGGAAAAACAACTTTTTTGTAATGTGACCTCGATAACATATTAGAGTATTTAAATAAATATCAGACTTCATCACATACATTGATCTAACTCTGAGGTAAGTAGCTTAAGCACATATGTTACGGATATCAGAATCAACAGTGGTATTACAAATAAATACCTAAATATTGGTTATTAACACCCAGACACAGAACAAACACAAGTATTTATCATATGAATGTTTGTCCTAGGTGGGGATCGAACCCACAATTCTTGGCGCATGGAGCAAGGTCACTACCGAATGAGCCATCGAGCTTGTCAAATAGTATGTTGGCACCACATGTTTGGACATAGTATTTTTTTTACTCAAATAATTAATAGTGCTTATTAAAAAGTATGTCACGTAGTTGCAAGGTAAGTAGGAGAGGTAAGAAAAAAAAATTACCAGCGGCATGTCGCGCACACGCAGCCGCTAAGATGACATGTGCTTGTCTCTGACGTTCACGTAGCCGAGCATATTGCCTCTTTAAGGCCCCGATGTCTAAAGACAATCTGTCCCCCGCCCCAAGCCGTTCTTCTCTTCTTGGTATTACCTGTGTACACGTAATACATGTTACTTTGTGTAATTGTTACTTTGTGTATTGATTAAGTAGGTATATGTTAAAACCTTTAAGTTTTATTTTAACAAATGTTATAATTACCGTTGCTAATGCCATCTTATTTCCATCATCACTTGAATCCCCTTCATCTTCAGAATAGAACAGACGTAAGCCACGTTTCGTCATAGATTGCATCTGAAAGAAGTTTTTGTAATTCCTTGAGTAACTCTCAGTTCATGTTAATTATTTAATGACTAAAGTAAAATCTTTTTCATTAAAAATGGGCACTGGTAAGCAGGATTACTAGAAAAAAAACACCAATAAAGTTACCACTTATTGGACGAATTATGAAATGAAAAGCTTTTGTTTTACATCTTTCTTTCAGTAAATCGTTATTGGTGTTAAACAGATCATACATATGTGCGTCCTATTTAACACAATCACTTAGAATCCAACTAGAAATAGTTACAGCGGAATGCAGCGGCGGTTGGTAGACGGGCGTGGCGTGCGGCGGCGCGGGCGGCGCGACGCGGTAGCGGTGCAGGCTACGCAGGCGTGGCAGTTCCGGCGCGGAGCCGAACGCCACCACGCGCGCTACTAGCGATTCGCCAGCCTCCCACACAGCGCCCGCGCCGCCTCCCATGCAGCTGTAGAACTCGTCGGCTGAACGCGCTGACAAGATGCGACTGGAAACCAGAAGGTTTAGCTTCAGAAAGTATATATGTAATCTTAGTGATAGATTCAAATAATAAAGATTTCGAATTTGTGTCAGTTATGTGTTTATTTTGACAACAGCAATTATTCCTTACTATCTTGCAGGTTTCATAATTTATTTTTATTCGAATCATACATACATAGATACATAACATCGCGCCCACAATCCCCGAAGGGGTAGGCAGAGTCAAAGGGACAGCAGGCCCCCCTAATCACATTCAGCCAAAGACAAAACAGGGCTGGGCCAGATGGAAAATTGTGAAGAAGTAGTGACAAGTGGCTAGCTCGTCGCCTTCATAATCACATACACAAAACCCGATATACTACTAGTCGCCTTTTACGACATGCTAGGCAAGAAACACAGTTAGCTCATTATTTTTAAATCCCAGACCAACATAGGACAAATCTAGTCATATTTCTTCTTTATTAAGGTCGTAGGCAAGAGATCGCGAGAGATTGAGACGTCTAAATTGTTTGTAGCCGTCTAGGTGTCTTTCATGAACACACCAAATTGACTCTTTGAAGTATGTATATGTTAGTTATGTTTGGTTACAAGACAAAAACCTAAATAAACAAAATGAAATGCTTTATGTTGGTAAATATTTAAATGTTACGCGAGTATCACATCAGAACAGTGAAACCGTGTCTTTGCACATAACACAAACTATATATATAGTTTGAGAATCAATTTTGTAAATTCACAATATACTAACTCCTGTAACATATCCCATATGGCGAGGGCTGTCAGCAGCAGGACCTCGTTCCCGTCCAGCAGGATCAGATCCCATATCCTCAGCAGCGACTCCCGCGGTAGCCATGTCGCGTACAGGGTTAGGAACCATTGCATCGTGAACACATCGGGCAGGGGAGGCTCCACTCCTCCACCTGAAGCCAACATTACGATTATTTCGTATAATTTTTTTCTTACTGGTTCGATAGCGTATAGCGGTAGTGACCCTGCCCCATGCGTCAAGAGTTGTGGGTTCGATCCCCGCCCAGGACAAACATTCGTGTGATGAATTCTTGTATTCGTTCTGTGTCTGGGTGTTCATATGTAATATTTAAGTATATATTTGTAATACCACTCTTGATTCTGATACCCGTAACACCAGTGCTTAAGCTACTTACCTCGGAGTTAGATCAATGTATGTGTTGTAGTTTCATATTTGTTATGTCTATTCAATCCTTTCAATACGTCATGTTGATATAACTATAGATAAATATAGGTCTAGTATTGCCAATCCTAAAATTTTAAAAAGTAAAGCAAACTGTAAATGTTTAAAAAGTACTAATATTTGATAGCAATAATTTAAAAATAAAAGGGATATCACACAATGTCGGTTTGTAGAGCGGATTATTAATGTAGAGTAGTTTTATTTTGAAGACGTGGTGTAATTATACACAAAAAAATGTGGCTGTTGAAGATAGTTCAAACTTTAAAACGTTGTTCTTTCATACTATTCGATATTAGAAAGAAAAATTATACATATTTACCATCGGATATTCTTTGTAAATGGTCCATATGATGTGCAAGGCGAGGGAGGCGCAGGCGCAGGAGATCTCTGAAGGCTGCCATGTCAGCTGAGAGACCGCGCAGATCGTCTGCGAAATAGCCCTCCGGCAAAACAGCTTCCACTAAATATATCATAACCTGAAACATGAATTTCAGTTCATATTTTTCTATACATGCAATGCATGCGTAAAGTCTTACGCGCAGGGTTAGGCATTGATTATATTCTTTCATTCATAACGATTCCAGAGGCGGATTAGCTACTTTAGGCTCCGGTCATTAGTACCAGTTTCCGAATGTCGTTTCTCCTTTGTAGGTACCACTAAGGCGCCCTCTCAAACTCATTAATCTTTTCGTGCAAGCTTGGCGTTATTTTAATTATATTTACACTAAACATATTTCGAATGACAATTGAAAAACAAACGCAAATTTTTATTTAGGGTATAAAGTTAATTACCTTTAAAGAATCAGACTCAGATTTTTCCATGACCTCAAGAATTATAGCTGCTAACATATTGAATCCTTGGCAGTAACCCACTTCTTTGTTCCATCTAAAACAGACAATATGCCTTTGAATACAAATGTCTGAGATCATACACATGAAACGACAAATTAATTCAACAAGACAAGTATATTTCTTTCAAGGCTTTCTTTTAGAGGTTTCAGAATGATATCTGTAATAAGAATGTTTTAACTTAAGAACACAGATATTATGATAAATACGGCATTGCTAAGTATAGATATTACAATTATGTACTCAATGTAGCTTGCTGCCCTTATGACTCTGCCTACCCCTTCGGGGATTAGGGGCATGATTTTATGTATGTACTCAATTTTTGTGTACATTTTCTTGTCTCTCCATTAATCATAAGCCACTTTTTGCTTTATGTGTTGCATTATACCGAGATATTTATATTTCCAAAGTGCTTACCTTGCATAAGCTAACAATACTCTTCGGAGCATAGCTTGATTCTCGCGGCCTTCCGTCCCACAGAAAAGGGAGCACCCGGTACGATGTAAGTCCTATGAATAAACAATGTATAAGTATACAACGTGACACGAAACCAAATTCAGCAATGTTGCTACAGTAGAATGTACCATAGACGCGGCAACATTTATTGATGCTCCTTGCTAGAATATTTGAGGATGTTTTGAGCAAAATGTAAATAATGAAAATCACAAGTTTAGGTTTGGGTTGCCTTGAGAGTCTATGGTGAGCAGAAATGATTCTGTGCACATCTTTTATAAAGCTACACTCCGGGGGTTCAGTATAGTACACCTCCCGCACCTAAAGATGTACCTTAGGTTATATGAGATGGTGCTCGCCGTCAACGCGAGGCTGGTAGCAATGTTTTTTTAAGGTTCTTGCAAAGGCTTCAAAACTCAATTAGTCGCCTGAAACGATGAGGTGGATGGTAAAATAGGATTACTGAATTTGCTGGCTCCTGCTATAAGGCTAATAAAGATAATCGACCTACCTCGCTCATTTCGGAGAAGGTGACGAGTGAAGATTAGGATGTCTTGTCGAGATGGTTTATAAAGCATTATACTGGGTAAAAGAGCATTACCTTGAGAATCTGGGCACCAAGTTCTGTGTCATCGGGCTGGGCGGTGCCGCGGAAGCAGCCGCGCTCGGCTAGCGTCCAATCCACGTTCCTTGATGACAGGTGCCTTTCTGCTAGTGTCAGCCATAGCTGAAGAATACAACAATTATATAGATATCTACTATTAAAAATTGTGATGAAGTTTCTTTCTCGTTATCTACACAATCAATCACATACCCAACACTCAATACATTACAGGAAGTTACAGAATACGCTATTTTACTTAAAAAATATTTTTAGTCCATTAATGAGATTACAAAAAAATGTTGCTTGCGTATTTTTTCTTTTGTTCAGCAAACCAAAAATGAGGAAGGTACAGCGCGTTAATGTTCCGCATTACGTCACTAGGTGTGTAAAATTTAACCGTCCAAATGACGTAAAGCGGCCCATTTCAGATCTTCGAAGCGCATTATCTTTATAATTTTTCGAGTATTAGTTAAAGCAAAAAATACGTAGGTATTTAATATTTTCTGATAATCTCACTTACGGACTATACTTTTTTTGAGTAAAATAGCTAATGAGCTATTTTACAATACTACAATGCTACAATAACCAATGGGTTATTGTCTAATTAGGGAACATAAATATGCTCAATGTGAATATTAGAGAAATAGCTTTTAAAGAAACGGAATTGAACTGGTATTTTATTCTACTTAGGTATACTCGTATGTATTTGTATATCTTATGTAGTAAAATGTTGCTGGTGATAAAAAACCCACAACATTAGTTTATGTACATACAACTGCAGATAACAAAATCAAGTATGCACATTTATGATACAAAAACAAGTTAGTTTTACATGATTTTCAGAAAAATATGATTTATTTTGTCTGCTACAACAGCTATAAACATATCACTCACAAGCTTTACTCAATGGCAAAAAATCCAACATATTTATTTATGACACAATCATTTATTCTTACTACAACGGCGAGAGTCTGAAATATCGTAGAAGGAGACGTACCTACAGATAACTTCATTCAGTATTCTATGCGGGCTCAGACGTAGGCGGAAGATATTTTATATAATTGTAGCGATTTACCTAGCCGCGTCTTACCCTAATCTATTATGAAAAAGGTGTGCTTATCTAAACGCACTACGGCTAGCGAAACCCAAAAGTTTACTCTCTCGATAAGGATTTGCGAACTGGCGATGGCATTACGGGTATAAATAATTTATTATTCTTGTGAAAGATGTTGTGAAATTCTAAATTTAGAGCGTTCCTCACCAGGTTTCTTACGCACTGAGAGAGTGACGTCAAACAAAACTTTGAGATGCCCGTGACACGTGATTGTATTACAGGAAAGGTTAAACTTAAAATTATTTTCGTTTTTATTTCTTTTGAAGAACATGTCTAGTGCGTCGTGAAAGTTGTAATAGTATTTATACCAAATGACGTTGCTTAAAACTTTTGAAACACCGAAAAAGAAAAAAAAATATAAATAAGAAACGAATATAGCAATTATCTTAATTGAGTGACGCCAGCGAATAAATAGACGCAAAGACGTAATAAAAGTAAACAAGTTATTCCTGAATATAATCCGCAGAACCACGTTGTAAGGTTCTTTAACACCACATTTATTTAATGTTTTGATTATAAATATATTATATATTTTCTGGATTGCTTTAATTTTTTTTGTCGGCGAGATTTATCCTTACGTCAGGACAGTTGGTTGGTGTAGGTACGTACAGTATTAAATTAATTACCCCCCCGCCGGGGTCCTCGGTTTGTCGTACCGGGGGGGCTTAGTAGGCCCTGTTATGGCAGGGCTGAAGCGAAGAGGGACCCCGAGGTGAGCCGCGACTGCACGACTTCCATCCGGGCAGTTGCGGCGGTCCGGCTGTAACCACCGCAGCCGGACCAGGGTTGCCGAGGAAGAGGAGGAGCTGAGTGTTGTCGTTGCTCGCCTCCCTATCCTCGGCAACCCGACAGGGGCGCGCTGGGTCGCGTTGTGGCGGGTCGCGGAGGGATTGAGCGTCTCGATGCTCTCCCTCCGTGACGACAGGGCTCTGCCCTCAATTTGGGTCGCCGGGCGGAAGGCGGCCCCCTCTGACGAGACGCTCTCCGCGTGCCCTCTGGCTTAGCAGAGGGCACAGCGCGAGAGTGGGCCCACGACGCCGGTCACGGGGACGATCGGCGTCTGAATCCTGGGCGGAGTAGTTGAGACATGCTGGGTGGCCTGGCATGTCTCGACGCGCGCGCGTGCTCGGTGCTGTGCATCCGACGACTGATGGCGTGGGCTGCACAGCATCGACCACCGCCGCGCGAGGTGAGCCGCGCAGCGCGGCACGCGCACTACCGGAGGAGCTGTCGTATAGTCCCGACAGTGGGGATACCGGCTCCTCCGGAACTGCGCCGATGGAGGCCACCTTGGGGTTTAGTCGGTTCGAGTCCGACACACCGCCCTCTGGATCCCCGTCCGGAGGGTGACGGCTCCTGGGAGTTCCCCAAGTAAAAAAAAAAAAAAAAAGTATTAAATTAATTACCTCCCCGCCGGGGTCCTCGGTTTGTCGTACCGGGGGGGCTTAGTAAGCCCTGGACTTGGAACATCCAGGGCTGAAGCTAAGAGCGACCTCGATGTGGGCCGCGACTGGTGTCTTGCCAGCCAGTCGCGGCACCGGCCGCAGCTTTACCTGCGGCCGGACTTGGATTGCCGAGGAAGAGGAGGAGCTGGGTTTTGTCGTTGCCCGCCTCGCTATCCTCGGCAACCCGGCAGGGGCGCACTGTCGTTGCGTTGCGGTGGGCGCGGGAGGGCTGGCACTCCACGCGTACAGGGCCTCGCCCTCAATTTGAGTCGCCGGGTGGAAGGCGGCCCCCTCGACGAGACACTCTCCGCGTGTCCCTCTGGTATAGCAGAGGGCACAGCGCGAGAGTGTGCCCACGACGCCGGTCACGGGGACGATCGGCGTCTGATTCCTGGGCGGAGAGGGTTGAGACGTGCTGGGTGGCCTAGCACGTCTCGACGATGCGAGCGTGCTTGGTGTTGTGCATCCGACGCCTAACGACCGTTGGTGCACAACATCGACCAACGCCGCACGAGGTGAGCCGCGCAGAGCGGCACGCGCACCACCGGAGGAGCTGCCGTATAGTCCCGGAAGTGGGGATACCGGCTCCTCCGGAACTGCGCATCGGGAGGCCATATTGGGGTTTTAGTCGGTTCGAGTCCGACACACCGCCCTGTGTTTCCCCAAACAGAGGGCGAGGGCTCGTGGGAGTTTCCCCAAATAATAAAAAAAAAGTATTAAATTAATTAAGAATTATTATAATTATAATTATTATAATGATTAGATTTAGATTATATAATTATAATTATAATTAAGAAGAAATGCATAACTACTAGACGAAATTCTTCCGGAATTTACAACGGCCCAGGTGGTTATAGCGGGAATAGGAGGAGGACGAGAACAAAGGGCTTCAGATACCGCGCACTCAAATTGCCTTTGGTTTGGGGCTTCAGTCAGATAAAAAATCAAACACTGGGGCCGCGCTTACTGTGAGTTAAAGGCTAGTAAAAGAAAGATGTAGATGTAACCTTTTTTCGAAAGTGGTGGGGTACTCCGGCGGGCAGACGCGCGACTAGCCGCATCGCGTGCAGCCACTCGGCGTAGCCGCCCTCGCCGGGGCCCTCTCCGCCCGGCGCCACACCGAACCGCGCGTTGCTCTCGCCCGCTGGTAAAAAAAAATAATCGTACAAATTATCATCAAAAACGAAGTCAGATGGCAGACTAAACATTGTTACGAATATAATAATATATATTATAGTGATGAGTTCGGATATTAGTTACTCGATCACGCAAAAACGAATAAAAGAATTTAGCATATGCGTAGATAGCATAATTGAATTTAATACATAGGATACTTTTATCGTAAGTATGTTCGGGAAAATTTAAAAAAACTTATATATTGTTACACTTATATTACAAAAAAAATCTCGACTACAAATCATTAGCTGACGGTCATTTTTATACATATTGAGATTAGATCACAATACCAAAACATTTATTATCGTTGTCTTAATACTGTGATTCAATTATAGCCCGTATTACTCCCACGACGATGACAAATCTGACGACACTCATAATATATCAAATTCATCAAGCCGTTTATGGACGCATAGTGCGCCAAAAAAATAGATGTATAATAGAAAAATATATATTGTACACACTCTAAAAAAATATGATCCTCCATCCGACTCTATTGAATAAGAAAATAACAGTTAAATTGGAGGATACATTCAGGAAGGAAAGTTCAGTTGTGTATAAAGTAATTTCTTAGATTTGGGGAAAATTACGAAGTTATGAGCTGTTGGTAATAACTTTAAATTTAAAAACTATTTGATGAAAATAACAAAGGTAATTAGACCTTTGTCTTTGATAATAAATATACTAGGTCACGGCTACTCGTTTATGAATTAGGTATCAAGTTAAGCAGTGTTTGTATGTAAAAGATCACTAAAGGAATACAATGGCGACAGCTCGAATATATTGACAGAAAATGATCTCAAAGTCGAGAATATTAAGCTCGCCTCTTACGCCAACTCATATAAATGTGTGTTTGTGAAAGTTAAGGCTGGATTTGGGGCATTTTCATTGTTCTTTGTCGCCAACGAAGCACAAAAGATTTGGATATAAATAAACTTTGTTACTTATTGTTGGGGTTTATAGAATGGATTATTTATACACCTAGTGTATTTGGAACTTTAGATGAATAGTGATTGATTAAGTTATTAATTGTTCTAAGCGTGTTTATCTACTTATAAAATAAAAATGAATTACTGAATGTGTTGCCAAGCGCAAATTTCGAGAACAGCTGAACCAATTTCGCTTATTATTTTTAGTTGTGTTTGTTATGATCAGGTAAAGGTTCTTATGACAGAAAAAAATTAAAAAGTTGTACAAGAAAAAAAATGGGTATTGAAAATCCGAGAACGGGGCGTTACGAAGTGCGCCGGGTCAGCTAGTTTGTAATAAATATTACAGCCATTAAAATATATTGAGCTAAAAAGGAAATGAGTTTCAATGACAACCTTCTGTTTCCATCATCAAACTAGCTCCATGTCACCTAAATATGCTACATTTTTACTACATTCAGCTTAATCAGACGTTAGGAAGTAGTCAAAAAAACATTGCAATTATAGAAACGAATATCTTAAGTAAATACGAACTTCAAAAACAAAATAAAAGCTCGTGAAAATAACATGGATAAGAGAATTCCGACTATATCTGATAAAACAATTTAATTTACACGCTTAGGTACATAAAATACTTACAAGAAAACAATACAGTTAAGCTTATACAATGTTCTTCTCTGTACCTAATTGTGAAGACTCGAAGTCTATTCCGCAAATGTGCTTGGCACAGGATTCGGAGAGGGTCGCCAACCACGCTACCACATAGTAGCTAAGCTATGCGATTTTGTAGCAAAGCCTGATACTTAATACGCACATTTAATAACTTAATACTTTTCTACTGTACAGTGTCTACATTCAGTAAAATTGTGATTTGGATTATAATGATCGTAACAAATAAAAAAAAAGTACTGAACTCTGATCATTAGTGTGAATATTTGTAAAGTTAGCACAATACTATGATAAAACTGCAACCCTTTTCAATGTTGGCCAATATACTAGCTATCGCTTCATGATACGTATAAATGAATTCGCAAAATTTCTAAGTGAGTATGTCTTATGCTTACCTATTCTTGCAAAAAAATACTTTATTTCCAACTAATACATACTTCGCTCTTAGCTAAACAACTTCGTAATAAGTTTAAAAGACATCTAAGCACGTAGCACTAATGGTAAGTTCAGTGACTTTTACATAATTTTGTTTATTACTTCATTTACAATTTATTAGTTAGAAATGTGTTTTATTAAAACAAAAATGAATAAAACAATAATTGTTAACTGTATATGTTGTAAGTCGTACCAAAGAAGACTTTTCTATATTCAAGTTGTTATTATTAAAATAAGTACTCGAATATTGTTAAGTTATACAAATATAATCAAATTCTTCTCTATTATAAACCGTAAGCTAAGATGAACATTTAAACAATTAGATAATAAATCCCTGTTCCAATCAATATTCCGATATAAATTTATATAACACAGGCAAGAGAGCAACCGAAGGCGCCAATTTGCATAATAAATTATTTGAAGTAGGTATCATTATGATTGTATTAATTTATTTGCTAAATTATAAAATTAAACATATATTTTATGATTATAACTATAGAAATTGTGTCTACTTTCATTTATCAAAAGAAATACTAGTAAGCGTAGGGCATGTGACTCTCACTTGTAAGGTTTCATACATATACAATAATTACACTGCGTATGAACGTATTATTTATTATAGCATACCTGAGCTGCCCCTTGACGAACCTGCTAAATTTCTTAGGGAGTTTAGGATAGCACTCATCTGTCTTGCACGAGGTACACATTGGACAATAAACGCATATCTTTAGAACTGCACTAGGCACCGTGTATACGACCTGACGGCTCAATCCGATGCAGTGTCACTGCGGCTCGACGCGCGAATTATACCTTTCTAACAAACAAGGTATTTCTGTTACATATCGTGCGGGCAAATCACTGGCAAACATGAAGAAAACAAAGCGGAAATAGGAATAATTATGTGCCATATTTCGAAAGCATTTGATACTGCGTAGTCGACCAGCTGATGTGGTGTTTACTAGGAAAGTCGCGAAAGGAGCGGTTGGGCTGGCAGCCCTGTACTACTGGACAGCATGCGGGTATGAATCGACGGCGACTTGGGGGCGCCGCGGAGGCAAAGAATAGGCTTTTGTCATGTTAAGATATCGGAGAGCGTTCCGTAGTAGATGCATTGGAGCATGCGCCGTCCGCCCCTGCTAACACGGCTGTGTGAGTTGCGTATCGATTTGGTGCCGCTGTGTACGTCAGTGTCGGACACAGATACACGGGAATAGCACCTTGTATCCCGTTCCCTTTGAAGTGCGTAAAGTTATTTTAAACCTCTATGAATGAAGCTGCTGTTACCGTTTAATTCAGTAGGTATACAACTACAGTACACGGCTTTGTATTGAATAGGGTCGTTGTTTAATGTAGATATTGTATCAAGGAATCATTCAATGTTTTGTTATCATTATTTAAATAAACCCTAAAAACAATATTGATTAGTAAATATATTTCTGTTGTACTAAACACAAAGTATACCTAATAACAATAAATTTAAGTCTACACATAGTTGTGTATTACACATTATTCTTCGGCCAAGCTTGTCAATGTTATCGATAATTATTATATTAATAATTTGACAGTCGGTCGTGGCGTCAAGTCCATATCTTAGTCATTTTGTGGACACCATTTCCTTTAGATTTAACTTACACTACACTGTTCTGTTGATGATTATAAAATGAAAAACACGAAATAATATTTATATAACACAAGGTATGTAGGTAGAAAATTTCCTTTAATTAAAAACATCACTCATATCAGGCACTGATTTTGGCTTAACAAACATCAGAAAATGTAAATCTAAATAAAATGACGGCAGTAATTAATTATACCAACGCGGAGAGGATGACGCATCACACGCTAAAATAATATCATTTATCATTGCAGCAATTTATTGATATCGCGCCATGCAACATAGGTATAAATATGTGTAAGCATAGGTATGTGAAACTTGAATATACGCACTGATGTGTCGTAGCAAAACGGTAAAGGCTGCACAGAGCCGCTTCTGTTGCCTTTTCAAGCGGTCCCGCGAACGAAGACTCTTGGCAAGCCTCTCCCCGGACGTTTGTAATCTGGCTTGCCATTCAGCAGCTTGTTGTTGAAGTTCCTTGATACCTATAAATAACACAGATATAAATCAGGGTTTCCTGAACGAAAATACAGATGGCATGACTGAAACCATCATAGTCATTAATTGAAAAGGAATTGATATTCTGACTGGCTCGATGGAGCATTCGCTAGTGATTCTGCCCCATGCGCCAAGGGTTGTGGGTTCGATTCCCACCCAGGACAAACATTCGTGTGATGAATACTTGTGTTGGTTCTGTGTCTGGGTTGTTAATAACCAACATTTAAGTATGCCTACTCGTATATTTGTTTAGGGAATTCTTAAAACCATAACTTTAAACGGAAGTAAATAATTATTATGTTTACTTAGTCGTAATTTACATATCACATATTTATTTTTATATAAATAATGGAAATATTGTTTTAAAGGGAGTCAAATGGAAATGTGATCCGAGAACAAAACAAATATGGATAAAACCCTGAATGGGTACGGGTTCTCAGAATTCCATTTGGATTGTAACAATAGACATTGTTATATCTAATACTTGCCATTGTAGCAATTTCTGTTTTGTATGGGTATTATTATTAGGAGTAAACAAATAATTAAATATAAATAATATTGTGTATAGTGTGGTTTGTAAATAATATAGTAGAAAATAATATGGACTGGCTCGATGGCGCATTCGGTAGTGTCCCTGCCCCATGCGACAAGAGTTGTGGGTTCGATCCCCTCCCAGGACAAACATTCATTTGATGAATACTTGTGTTTGTTCTGTGTCTGGGTGTTAATATCCAATATTTAAGTATACATATATTTGTAATACCACTATTGATTCTGATATCCGTAACACAAGTGCTTAAGCTACTTACCTCGGAGTCAGATCAATGTATGTGATGTAGTCTGATATTTACTTATTTATTTAGTTGTTTACTCCGAGCATAACACTCACACATCAATATTATCTGCCATGGGATGTCAATTTCTAATTGGTCTCTATTCAGCAATGACATCCTACAGCTGGTAGATTTTCCTTTAATGCCAGTTTGACATCATTATTAAGAGACAAGTTGGCTTTCAATGTTCGCATAATATGCATCACGGAATCCTTTGAGTTAATGCGTGGCTAGTTTTGTGTATTTTTTATTTGAACTTTAGTAACTTTAGTAATCTGGTAAATATAAGTATGTAGTTACAAAAAAATAACTAACTAACTAAACTTCACGCCACTTCCCTAGCGGGGTAGGCAGAGAGAACCGAACGCCATATGGCACGATCCTTACACACCTCACTCGCCTCTTCAACATTCATAATCCTTTTCATACAAGCTCTACGATTTTTATGACTCCTAACATCACCTTCTTTTACAAAAAAATAAGTTAGTATTTAAGTCGAAATATACATACTGAGAGCTTCCAAATAATTTCGTTCAATAGCGTCCGTTTTTTCCCCACAATTTGATTGAGACGACGTTACTGAAGCCACGGAAGTCGATCTGAAATGTTAACAAGTCTCATTGCCGCACGAAATATTGATCAAAAATGTAATAAAAGGAAAACAAGGATGAAAAATAGAAAGTACGTAGCCTGGCCATACAAAGAACAAATCAAGTAGTTTGAAATGAAATGAAATGAAATGAAATGAAATGAAATGAAATGAAATGAAATGAAATGAAATTGTCTTTATTTACGTAGGCTTAAAAAAAGCACTTATAAATCGTCAGAATAAGATCAATATCTACCGGTTCATAAGTAGATTCTACCGAGAAGAAACCGGCAAGAAACTCGATAGGTACTCTTTTAAAATGCCAAGTCTATTATTACAATTTATACGTGAATGTAAATTTACAGTGCAGGCGAACAGCCTATTCTGGGTCTAACCATATATTCTTATCATTTAAATAGTCTTCTATCTTGTAGTAGCCCTTTTTAATCAAACAATTTTTAACATATAATTTAAACTTATGTACAGGTAAATCAATGAGATTTTGAGGTAACATATTAAATATTTTTATACTTAACCCAATGAAAGAATTACCACTCTTATTAAGTCTGTGATTTGGAACAGCAAGTCTGTGTCTATTTCTAGTATTAAAAGAATGAGTATCTGATTTTTTTGGGAATATCTGAATGTTCTTGTAAACATACATGATACAATCTAAAATGTATTGTGACGCTAGTGTTAAAATATTGATTTCTTTAAACAGTTCTCTGAGTGAATCACATGGTCTGAGGCCGTATATGGCTCTGACGGCCCTCTTCTGCAAAATGAAAATAGTCTTAATATTGGCCGCAGAACCCCACAGCAGCAGACCATATGACATTACACTATGAAAATAACTGAAATATACCAATCTTGCCGTTTCAACATCAGTTAAGTATTTTATTTTCCTGACTGCATATGCCGCAGAGCTAAGTCTCCCTGCCAGGGCCGCAATATGAGGAGCCCATTGCAATTTTGAATCCAAGGTGATCCCGAGAAATACAGTAGAATTGACAACTTCAATTGCTTCATTATTTACTATAATGCTCGGGCTCACCTGCCTTACGTTGGGTAATGAAAATTTCAAACATTTGGTTTTTTTAGAATTAAGTAATAAATTATTGACTGTAAACCATTTTAGAACTTCTGAGAGAGCATTATTCACGTCGTCAAAATTTTCTTTGGTTCTATCAATTTTAAAAATTAATGAAGTATCATCTGCAAATAATACTGTCTCACATATGTTATTTGTGTAATAAGGAAGGTCATTTATATAAATTAGGAAGAGCAGAGGTCCCAATATCGAGCCCTGGGGCACTCCCATGGATAGTGGGGCGCCAGAAGAATTAGCTCCATTAATGTTAATTATTTGAAGTCTGTCAACTAAATATGACTTCATAAGACTAAGTGAATTCGTTGAAACACCATAATGCTTTAGCTTTATCAATAAGGTCTGGTGCTCAACGC
Source organism: Glyphodes perspectalis (assembly GCA_951394215.1). Classification (NCBI taxonomy): domain Eukaryota; kingdom Metazoa; phylum Arthropoda; class Insecta; order Lepidoptera; family Crambidae; genus Glyphodes; species Glyphodes perspectalis. Next base: position 8,367,872 of record OX596205.1, on the reverse strand, counting down.
AATCAAACGCCTTCGATAAATCGCAGAAAATACCGATAGCATCCTTTTTGCTCTCCCAAGCCTCAATCACATGTTTCATAAGTGCCACTCCAGCGTCAGTTGTGGATTTGCCCTTAGTGAATCCATATTGTTTATTATGCAATAATTTATTGAGTGTAAAGTGACGAAGTAGCTGATTAAATATTATCTTTTCAAAAATCTTACTTAGGGCTGGTAAAATAGAAATAGGTCTATAGTTAGACGGGTCACTTTTATCACCTGACTTAAACAATGGAATTACTTTACTATACTTCATTAGATTTGGAAACTGTCCAACGTCAATACATTTATTAAATATATTCGCTAAAGATGGGGCAATAGATTGTATTATGTATTTTAGAATGTCTATTGAGATTCCCCATAAATCTTCAGACTTCTTAAGTTGCAGGTCTTTAAATGTTTTCAAAACTGTAATGTCGTTGATGTGGTAAAAGTTAAATGGAGAGGCACATTCGCCCACATATGTTTCGAGAATGGAATGAGCAATATGTGGGCTAGAATTTAGTGAGCGGGTTGTTGCAATTGGGATATTGGAAAAGTATGATTCGAAAGCATTTGCAACTTCATCATCAGAATTAACATATTTACTATCAACTTTTAAAGAGAACTTGTGAGTATGTGTTTTATTTTTACAAGTCTCTTTATTTATAACAGTCCATGTTGCTTTAATTTTATTATTAGAACTCGCAATCTTGTGCCTAAGATGGTTAGATTTAGCAACTGAACAAATTTTCTTAAACAATTTAGAATAATTCCTGACATACTCAATTACTTCAAGATCTTTCGAATGAGCCTTAATATCATATAGCTCGAATAATCGGCGTCTACTTATGTAAATGCCTTTTGTGGCCCAGTCACTGAATTTACTTTTAGAATTATCTATAGTAATTTTTTTTTTGGTAAAAATGCTCTCAAATTCCTTTTCAATAACGTTAAATAAAAGCTTATATGAATCATTCATATCCTTATTTTCAAATTGTAATAATGCGACTTTATTTCCTACATTCTCTCTAAATCTATCCACGCGGTACGCTGTAATCGGCCTGCACATAAAAGTAGATGAAGGGGTGGCTTGACGGTGTTCCATTACAACAGTTTGTCCACTATGATCTGAATTTATAAAATTTAATATTGTTTTGTCAATTACATCACAATTACAAAAAATATTATCAATACAAGTTGCTGTCGTAGGAGTAATCCTAGTAGGTTCATTAAATAATTCCTGTAAATTAAATGTTCGAAATAAATTTAAAAACATTAAAGACATTTGTGACTTTTCTAAAAGATTAATATTAAAGTCTCCGCAAACAACAATTCTTTTATTACAGTTACAAATTTTTTTCAATACCTCTTCCATGGTGGACTCAAAAGTGTGGTAATTCCCTGAAGGGGGCCTGTAAACACAAACAATAATAAACTGCTCGAGCTCTGCACATGACAGTTCAATAACTCGTTCAATTGAAAGTGCGACTATATCTTTACGTTCCTTACATTTTAATAAATTATTTAATAATATCAATGACCCGCCTCTGATAGCCGACTTTCTTGTGAACGAACTAACGACTGTATAGTTGTCAATATTAAACATAAGTTCACTTTGTCTCAACCAATGTTCTGTTAAGCATAATACATGTATATTCATCTGATTGAGACACAGTTCAATTTCTAATTCTTTGCCGGAAAAGCCCTGAATATTTTGATGTATGATATTTATAATATTGGACTTTTCTTTTGTCATTGATTTATACAAGCTAGAGATATCCTCTATTGTCTTATGTTGACATTTAAATTATTTGGAACAAATTCCAAAGTCTGTTTACTGCATGAGGAGGAGTTTTATGCAACGAAAATAATATCATTATGATCTTGATGTCACTACAGTACCATCATATGGCTACATATTATTGCATATTTAGCACTTTTAGTAATTTGATTGAGTGGGACATGGCATGAGATGTGACATTGATGGAATAGGCAACACTTGGATGTGCGCGGCGTATTGCCGTGAAATTTGTCATAAATTCTGATATTTCCACAAATGTCTGTATGAGTATATAGTGAAGGTAGGTTGGGTGTAATAAATTTTACTTTGCACCAAAGCTAAAAACCTTGTTTGGGTAAATTTTCAGAAATGCTACAGGCCAAAATATTTTTTTATTCTTTGCAACATTATATGATCATTCCTCTTTGTTTCATCCCTACAAAATAACAATCAAATTAGTTCCATAAAATTTTATTGAGTTCTTATGTAAAAAGTAAGAATTCCCTTGAAGTAGAAGACTAGTCGAATTTTTTTTTGTTTCGTTTCAATGTAAGTAATTATTGAAATCTAGTGAAAAAAAAAATGTTTATCTCTATAAAATAATCTACAAAATTTAAACCATACCCTCGGCTGTAGTAATAACTGCTGGTACTCCAATCACGTTGATCAGAATATAACTCGTCCAATAATTCTTCAATAAGGTCTTTCACTCCTCTTTTCTGGTGATAGAATATTGATAATGCTTAAAAAATAATTTACTTAGATACGAAAGTGTTCGTAAAACACTTGTAAATAAATTAACATTTTAGGGTCGTTGTAGTTTTTTACTATTGAATTAGAAAGATTTAATGTGCTTGCTTGAGTACTTACTTGTGAATTGACCTTCACTGGAGGAGGTGGTGGTACTGAAGCTCTTTTGTAAGTGTACTTTAAATCTGGCACTTTAATTTGTTTAATTTTCTTCACTGGTGTCGGCTTTTGGGGTACCAATGGCGTAAAATCTAATTCAAACCTCACTACTTTTAAATTAATCGGTTGCTGGACACTGATCGTATGCATTTTGTTAAATTTTTTATATCAAAGTATTTGTAAACGCCTAGGAGACTGACGCGACGGTATTTTGACTTTCAAACTTGTCAGTGATGTATTTGTTTTTAAGTGTTTAAGCTGTGAAGTTTTTTGTTGTAGTTTAAACTGTGGCCGATAAGCGATGAATGGTAGCGTGGTGGTTGACGGTGGGGGACTGATAATCACCAGCACCCACTCGTTTATTGTCGGTTGCTCTGTCGTACTGATACTGGTGATAACGGTTAATATATTCAGCTGAATGCATGCTCAATGAGTTAAGCCCAGATGTATACTAACACAATAGCAACAGGCATCTGTAATACAAGAAAGCTAGAACTATCTTTAAGGTGAGTCTACGGAATATGCCGTAAATTTCAAAGAATGTATTCCTTACCTAGCATGTCGTAAAGGCGACTAATGGCGTATTGGGTATTCGGCTTATGATTGTGTTGGCGGCGAGTCAGCCATTTGTCACTACTGTTTAAATCTAATTGTCACAATTTTCCATGTATTCAACTAAAAAGAGGTTACAGGGGCTTATTGGAGTCTACTACCCCTTCGGGGATTGGTGGCAATATAGTACGTATACGTATGTATGTATGTAGAAATGTGCGCGAGATACACTGTTATTTCAAATTTGCCGCCCCCAACAAGTGCCGCCCAGGACTGACCACATCCCTTGCCCCCAACACGCTACGCCACTGCGCGTAATGTAAATTTTCTGTGACAAATTCGAATGTTATCAAGGAAAATGGTTCTATTAATTCAGTATACGTTGAGCTTAATACGAAACGAACTCGGTACTGATAATGCTATTCGTTTATAGGAAATTTAATTATCGAATATACATCCCCATAACTATGTTTGCTTAGCTGTTTTGCCAGTTAGAAACCCTATGATTAATGTATATTCTATAAAAGTGCCACTGTTAAAAATCATTAGGTTATTTGTTCATACTTCTGTATACTTACATACGTTCATACGTTCATGGTTTACATACGTAACAGTTAACTTGTTTTAGGTATATACTAAATACTTAATATGTAAATGCAACATTTTTCTGGGAACAAACTTAAATAGTTTATTGACTATATTATGTTTATTTTAACAATGCTTCTTTGAAATTGGACCCTTCTCCTTTCTTCAATGCAGATCCAATAAAAATGCCCGGTCATTATATTTTAAAAAGTAGCTTTAAGAGTTGACTGGGTTAGATGAAAAATTGTGGCTCGTCGTGACAATTGGCTGGCTCGTCGCCTACACAATCACATACCCAAAACCCGATATACCTTTAGTCGCCTCTTGCGATATGCTAGGCAAGGACCACAGTTGGCACATTATTTTATGTACAAGGGTTACAAAATTTAAAAGGGTTAGACAATCATATTTTCACAATTGTGACTTTTTTACTAGGGTCTAAGGATAAAAAGGTAACAAATTACCCCACCAGTAGGGTTCCAAAAAAATTTTGTCGGGCCATGCGCCAAACAGCCTATATTTACTGAAACAATTTCTCGCATCAAAATCATACATATTCTTGCATTCACTTATCATACATATTTAAGTCTATAATTATGTTTACCTAAAACGTACGTTGGTAACGTATATTTTGTCCATATATATGTACCTATTTCATAGATTTAGAATTTTTTGACTACGCAAAATACAACATACATCCTAAATCTATGACCTATTTACATATTGTTGCATATAGATATATCCTACTTTTGAATATGTTACTGGTTTACTATTGACGGTATCCAAGGAAGCAACGCAATGGTCAGTTGTCAAGGAGACATTGTTTGGAAGTTTGGAAAGCAGGCGATCTTTGGCATACATTACTTTTGTTTGACCTTAATTCTCGTTTTTCCATTTCGTCATGAGCGCTAAGGAGCCTACTCCTGAGAGCATGCGTCCAGGGTTCTGTTCGGCGACCTGCACGGACAGAGCCAGTTTGCAGCAGGAAATAAAGAAACCAGAACAAAAGACTTCAGACTTCTTCGCCACTTGTAATCTTCCGAAGAGGTTTGAACATCCCCGTGAGTATAACTTAACTAACTGTAGCGAAATGTATACTAATTCATGTGGCACAGAAATTCAGCTGAGTGACTTATAATCCGACTTATCAAATATCTATTTAATTTGTTAAATTAAATATGGTATCTAACTCTAGATCTAAATTGTAGTTAGATAACATATTACCAGATGAAAACCAATGATTAATGTTCGTAGCCAATGAGGTCTGTCTATAATTCCCCTTTTCACTTTTGATTAGTTTATCCTCAATATCAGCCAATCAATCAAAGGCCGTCCCTTTCTATTGAATTAGTTTTAATTGACTTAGCTGAAAGTTTCAAATAGAGTTCACCTAAAATCCACTTTGACAGTTCTTCGAAGTTAAACACGAGTCCCCTTGAAAAAGTTCTGGAAAATTGGCAGATGACACGAAATTTACTTGATAATAATTAATATCTAGAAATAAATGTGATTGGCTTTGAGATATCAGGATAGTTATTAAGAATAGCTTTATTACAATTCTCAATTTGCTTAGGTAGTGTTAATATAAAAATGCCAATGAACCGCAATGATGCGGGTAATATACAATACTAATCGATACTTGTCTTACTTGTTAGTTTGATAATTTTAAGTTGGTTCGTTGTCCGTTCTATCTACACGTGGTTTATATTGGAGCCGCAATATGTCACAATATAGTTCCTATGACGAAACTTGCTAGGAAAGCTCGTGCTCGTTCCTATAAATTATCTACATTATTAAATAAATAAATACGAGTACGTTCTCCAGACTGACACACCAATTCCCTAGTTCCATACTAAGCTTATGCTTGTATGTACTATGGATACTAGGCGAATGGATAGACATACTTAAATACGTTTATCCATGACTCGAGTACAAATGTCCATGTTCATCACACGAAACATTTGCCCCTAGCGGGATTTGAGCCCGCGACCCTTGGTTTCGTGGCCAGAGTCTCTGACCACTCGACCAACGGGCCATTCGAACCATTGGTCGAACTGTGTTCGCTCTCCTTCAAAATCAGTTGAAACATATTTTTTGCAGATTGGTTCAACGGTTATGGCTGCCAAGTGAGCAGACAACATCCTTTCTATCGAACATCCGCGAGTGTCTATGGATGGTACACTCCAGGTAAATTTAGCTAGGCATACAATTTTAAATAATTACAAAAAAATAAGGATACTTTTACAGAAATGGTAGTTAATACTTTTTATAAAATTAAAAAGGCGATTCATATGAAGGATCAGAAGATTGGGGGTTATATTATAGGTATACGTATATAAGTATAACCAGTGTTATATAATTATGTAATGCCTACATTACAGTAAACCATTTTTTTTACAAATTTGACACAAATAGTCCGCAAAAAGATAGAGAAATATCTTATTGATCTTAAACTTATTCGTTTCGAGTAATTTATTTCTCGAAAAGAATTATTTTTTATTGATCAAGATAAGTACATACTTAAACATTTTTCTTTTTATTCATAAGTGAATTAATAAATTAATTATTTTATAATAAATTGATAATGCAATATTTAATAAAAATTTACATTTAAATACATACTCCGTTGTTCCGGGTCTTAAAAATAATGTGATAACTGTGTTCCTTACCTATACTGGGTTTTGGATGTGTGGCCTGAGCCTCCACAATGGAGGCGACGAGTTAGTCACTCCTTTTGCACAGTTCCATGTAACCTAGACCAGTTTAATTTTTTGGCTGAATGTGGTTAATTATTATTTATTATTTTATAGAAATTCATGTTATATAGAACCGTTTTCGACCATAGTTTTGTTTTTATTGTAACTCTGTTAAGATTTAAATCCAATGGTTTTAGGTTATCATTCCGTGCCCACGGTGTTTTTTCCGAAGAGTCAAAGCTTCTCGAATCATCTGGCGCAGTCGGGAATGTACCGGAACTACTCCCTCAACACTGGTCTAGATCGAACCAGTATTAAATAAGATCTTACTTGAACTAATGTCTAATGTTTCACTATCTTGAAATATTTTGTTCTAATGTTTAGTATGCACCTCAAGACGTGACATTTGGTTGTGATAAAATAAATAAGATTAATTTTATTTAGTTTTCGTAGGTATGATAGTAATGTTTTAAGTTTTATTAATAATCAAAGCGATATTTTGTTATTGTAAACTTAATTCTTAAGTAATTATCTGTTAATAAAACTTAGTACCTATTCTAAGACGCTTTTTATTTTTAAAAAAATGACCCGTATTTTTAAAAAAATGACCTTACGATTTTTTTATCTCCAGTAGTAATACAATCAAAAATATATATGTACTTTTCATGTTTGTTTTTTTTTACCAGACCCTACGATTTTGAATTTCAGTGCTATGAAATTGGCCGCTTAAAATTCTAACATATGATTTGCCTCAGTTATTCAATAAAGCTTTATTCGATGGCTCTTGTACCTACTTTTAGATATTTATATATTAGATGTTGCTTACAGAAACGATGTTAAACATTGTCAGCCTAATCTAAACAAGCATCTGGTGAGCTGGGTATTGTTAATTCCCACGATCCAATTTATTTACTGTTTGTAGGGTGTTATGTTCTAATTTGACAATGTATTTGTATGTAATTAATGTCTTATAGTAACATCTCACCAGATCCATTTCTGATATCTAAGAGGTATGAGATGAAATGATCCGGAATTCAGCGTTGAATAAGCTATGAAATTCTCCTTTGAAGCTTTTTGGCCCTGGAAGCTCTATCCTATGCTGCCTTGTTTAGCTCTGCAGATGTCATTAGAAAAGCATTATAACTTGAAGTAATGCATCACGCATCAGTCCAGCGCCACCTAGCGAGTTTTTTTCATTAATCCTCATCGGCTAAGCTTATTTTGTAATATAAAAGAAGTCCACTCAGCAGTAATGATAAGCATGCTTCACTGTCATAGCGATATTGATTATACTAAGAGCGGCATACATTCGATTTTCGCGCTTACTCGCGCGCTACATTAACCGAACGCGCATGTACGCGCTCATTCCTGCGTATTTGCTCGAAACATGACTTGAGGTCATTTTTACGCTCTAGCTTATAGGAGCTTATTTATAGTATTAACGAAACCTGAATAATGTTTGTAAAAAAATCGTTAATAAGTAAGTAAACCAAATAAATAAATATAAATATCCGACGAGATCACATACATTTATCTGACTCCGAGTCAAGTAGCTTAAGCACTTGTGTTCCGGATATCAGGATCAACAGTGGTATTAGAAATATATACTTAATTAACACCTAGACACAGAACAAACACAAGTATTCATCACACGAATGTTTGTCCTTGGTGGGGATCGAACCCACAACTCTTGGCGCATGGGGCAGGGTCATTGCCGAATGCGCCATCGAACCAGTTAATAGATGTGCATGTAGATTTAGTGATCCTCTTTTCAATTTAGAATCGATTGTTTTTATACCATATTATATTTTAACTTAAAAAACCGCACCTATACGCGTATACAGGCGCTTCCAAAACAAGCATACACACGCGTATAAAACACACTAGTCTCAAACAGCAATAAAGTAGATATGCATTGGTGTTGTTGCAGGCATACATTCGGTGCCGTCTGTGTTCTTCCCGGCGGGGCAAACGTTCACCAATCGGCTGTCTGCCGCCGGCATGTACCGGAACTACAGCCTCAATACGGGCATGGATCCTGTAGGATATACGTAACATGAAAATAATGTCAAACATTCATATGTTGTTGATTAGTGAATAGTATAGTGTAGTTATATTATTCATTTATTTATCTAAACAAGACCAATTTAATGGTTTATATTTTTAACAAAATTCAATGACGTATTTAAACGTATAATGCCATGTTATTTTATATGCCTTAATATGTATATCTGTTTACTTATTTAATATATATTCAATGTTGACTATTTTTCGTCGTTTGTGAAGTTGACTTGATAAAATAAAATGGCTAAGATTCAAATTGTATAAATGTGTGTTAGTACCTAATTATTTCACTGAAATCCTTGTGTATTGTTCTGATAATTTTCCGTTTTTCTATGACCTGTGTTACCTAATTTGTGACCTAAGTATTTATGAGATAGGCTTCCAAACCTTAATTGATTACTGTAAACATATAAAATGTTCTACTGAATGTTATAAGTAAAGTTCTATCAATATTACTAATATAACTAGATATAATTAAAAATGTGTGACATGAAGCAAAACAATCAACAATTTGACAAATTGTTAAAATAGAGCTTCTTACTTTGAAAATATTGAATCTAGCATAGTTATATGAGGACATTACCTAAAGACTGAATATTCGTATAGGTGGATAGGTAAACAATTAAAAGCATGCATTCATAAAAGATATGCCATCATATGGTCATTGATAACATAACATCCTACCGTAGTCGTCCAAAAACACTTGTTTAGAAAATGACAAATTCATAAAAGTTATTCATCTAGGTACCTATAACATATTAGAACACTACGGAAGCCTAAATTGGTCCGTCATGTTTTTTCTGACATTATTATCTTTTGATGTATGTACTTAGATCATTTTATATTGATAGTCAATTGATATGACCATTATATTTTAATAAAATCAAATGTATTTATGCTTTTCTATATATTGTTAAATGATAATTGATCGTTATCAATAAATCTATTAAACATATTTTCTTTTTTCAATTAGTTGTTTCAGTTAGTAAATATAAAATTTTATATATATTTTTAATACCATAATTAAAAAATTACGAGCTCACGTAGCTAATTATTGTGAAAATATAAATATTTAGAGGTCATGTAAGGAAGTTTTATAGCTTATCTCTAAAATAAAACAACTGAACACCATTATCGGTAGGTATTAACTTACCAAAAGAGGTATTTATTATATATCATTATAATATAGATTAACATGCATTCAAATTCCATTAACATATTCCATTCGAATAAGGACATGGTCGTCACATTTAGTAGATAATTATTGCCCAAAATTGCCCAAGATGTGAGCTTAGAATAGATAGCGTGTTTAGATGAATACCTAAACCCATGTACCTAGATAGGTATATATGTAATTCATTTTCCACCACAAAGTAATAGATTTCATAGTAGGTACATTTATATGACAAACCATGTCCTAATCATAAAGATTATTCACGATAAATAGTAAACGAGGCGTCTCAATGCTTCTACATAGTCGATACATGAGCCCCTAATTAAATTTAATTTTTATCATGACCATCTTGTGGAAACACTATTCATCATTTCCATATGAGTACATATTGTATAACTTGTTAGCAACAACAACAACAGCATTTATATTAACTTTAGTGTTCATAATATTATCATAACAGGTAACAAAGAGAGAATAATCTTTGAACGTCAAAATAGTTAAATTAATCTACAGAACAACAAACAATGTGGTAACTAAATCGTCCGCTCGCTATTATGATATATAAAATTAACTAAATTGATAATATACATTTTATTAAAATGCATTATTATATTTATAATTATCTAATTGCGCATTTTATAGACAGTTAAGTATAGTTAGTCACACGTACACCGTGGCTGTTAATGCTAAGAGATTTTGTGTCAAAATCTAGCTACGGGTGCAATATATTAATCTAAGCATATCATATTCGTATAGAGGTATGACATACTGCCAAGGCCCCGGGCGCCAAGGATAACTAGCTACATAATTGTATACAAAATCAGTAAAATAATAAAATTATTATCTCCTTAGATTTCTGAGAACATTGTAAACAATAATTTGAAGCTTCAGTAGAGATAAACTTAACACCGGTATACTTTGCATTCGCAGGAATCGTCTTAACATAATGAGTTGTTTGACTTACATTTATACGTATAGCTATTTTCGTTGTAAAATCTACAATAACAAGTGGGCTTCTGGTAGTTATATTATACTGTAATGTACTATTACTGTAACATGTAACATAAACATTTCTTACAATCATTACGGCTTATTAAATTCCAGCGCACTTATGCGCATACATTCCAACTACACATTTAAGTATCTACTTTGGAATTAGGTAGCTAAAGAATAGTTTACTATGAAGTAGCTTAAATATAAAATTCGCTAAGAGATATGAAAGCACAATGCACTTGATGAATAACACCGACTCTTCCTGATATGACCTTTATCAGACTTAGCACGCAAATCTTTCACTTTTTAAAGTACCTAAATTGGCATAACGCTTACAAAATATACATAGAACTGAACGTCACATTTTTTAAACTTTTATTTGACCACGATCTTATGACATGCAGCAAATAAAAGTTGTGTTAATTAAATTAAAAGTGGTATGAAAAACTCAACACAATTGGGCATTAACTTGTAACAAGACGTTCTTAAAGCTATGTGATACAACTAGTAATAATAAGTTATATAAAATGTGAATCAATTCTTGCATTTAACAATATTGTCTTATATTAGCATTGCTCACATCCCAATTGCCAACAATTTAGATTTAGTTAATAGGACCAAAAATGTTTTTGTATACGTTCTTAAAAAAATTTTTATTTTGTCATTTAATCAGACGTTTTTGTTCGCTTATAAATACCAATAACGGAATGCCAAAATGGGGAGCAACACGCTCCTACATATCGAGACAATGTTGACGCTTACGATCGTCCATTCTACTTATTGCCACCAAGTTTTATTCACCCTCCAAACAACATTAATACTAAAGAAACGAGTGAGATCGAAGTTGAAGTATCTGTCGTACTGTGTTCAAGTTTCTAAGTGCGGTGCGAGTGTAAGGACACTGAGACAGTGAGAGAAAACTACTCGCGCGTCCCGGACGCGGCCGGTACCGAACGGGATCGATCACAATGCAGCTCAGTTGATTCGTATTTTCATATTTATAATAAACTTATTGTAAAAAATCTATAGTTATTTTACATTAAAACTATGCTTACGTTTTGTTGGCGGTGCGCCACGACACGGTTCGAGGGGTGGTCCCTACAAAACAGTTGCGGTAGAAAATGTCGTATGTCGGTTGGTATTACTTGAGTATTTTGGATTTATTGGGTAACTTGTGTTGGTATGATCTCATATCTTTATTATAAATTCTAATCTAAAACATTTTCAAAAAAAAACTCTCTAATTACTTATTGTAGCATTAATAGGACGTGCACATAAGAATTTATCGATATGAGACCAAACAAATTCAGGTTTTATTTTTATTACGAATTTTCTAATTAGGTAAGTACTTGCTAATGAAAATAAGATGACACTTTAGGTAATGCTTGTAATAAAATGAATCCATTCCCTCATATTAATGAGGTATTATCCAGTTTCACCTTTATTAAGTTTGACTCCGTTTGAGACAATTGCTCCAGCAGATAGTATCTGATACTACTTAATATCAGCAAATGATAAGCGTATGCGCACGTCCTAAATCAGTATCGTTTACATGTCGCCGAAGATGCCGGCGAAGGTTTTCCGCAGGTTCTTCATGGTGTCCTCTGCGTCTTCGGTGAGCGCGGCGCTGAGGGAGCCTTGCCGGGCGAAGCCGCCGCGCCCGCCAGCCGAGCCGGTGGGCGGCGCGCCGCCGGGCGCCGAGCTGGCTGTGCTCGGAGCCGCTGACGCTGATGACACGGTCGACGACTGAGATGCTGTTGAAAGACGTTTTTGTTAGTGAAAAGCAATGCATGACATAGGAAAACTAGGAATGTAATAATAGAACAAATCATGAATCTTTAGATTTTGACACAGACGGTTCAGGGTGCTGTTATTTAGGTAGTATTGATTTGATGAATTATGATGCGAATGCTATCTTTTAACTATTTATTCATAATAAAAATTTCAATCTAGCGTAACTCAGTTTTATTTTTAGATAAAAAAGTTAACCTGGCTGCTCGTTTGGGGTTAGGTAAACTCTTCTTTTAAGAAGAAGATTAGCTGAAGAATAGCTGTCACGCTACATGCGGTATACATGGTTTTCCTCACTGTTGAGTACTGAAAGTAAAGGAACCATTTCTCTTCACAATGTTTCTGTACCTTGAGAGTCGCGGCGCGTGAGCGGCGGCGGGGGCGGCTGGGAAGGCTCAGCCGGGATGGGTGGCAGGGGGCGGTCGATGCTGGCCGCCGACGCCAGCGGGGCGGGCGGCGGGACGCTCGGCGGGCCCGCACCGGGGAGCGGCGCTGAGCGCTCCTCGGGAGACGTCGCTGCCGAACTACCGGCCACGGAAGTTCGCGATGCCGTTTTCGTTATACCGGGTCGGCAGACTGACTGGAATTTGTGACAAATTTGCATATTATTGTAAGTAAGTTTCTATTGTACTTAAATCACCACGTGGATTCTATATTTATTGGTATTATAGGATATAATTTGGGGGTTTTGGCTACGTTTTTAATTCAATTTATTGTTACGCGAAAACATGTAATAAATGGTCATTACCTTCCTACACCGTAGATTTAAAATAAAATTTGTTAAACGTAATGAGAAGGACGCCCGGACATCACATGTTTTAGAATATGTTAGCGCATAGCACACTAAACATAAATTGGAAAAGAATCGCGCTCAGCATCTAAAGATCCACTCGGCGCATTCCATTTACGTAGGTACGTTTAATGGATGGCCATTTTTAAGTTGTCTTAAAGAGCCGACGCAGTAGCTGTACCTAACACATTCTTATTTTTAATTTACCTTTCGAGCATAAGATTTCTTATGCCCTTATCTAAAATACCTGCATGCGCTGCAACACGAGATCGGCAAGATGGCGGCGGTCCTCCTCCTGCGAGTCTCCCATGAAGGACGTTGCGGAGTCGTTCAGTTCGATGATGTGCTCTCGCCCGTCTTTACCCACCACTAGCTCCAGTGCGCACACTTCCAGACCTCCGAATATTTCGCTAACCTTTAAAAAGAGAGTATGTAGACGTAAATGCCAGTATAAATCTACTACACATAGGTATTCTAAGAAAACTTAGAAATAATAGATGGTTGACATGGGCAGACTGAATTAGTTTTGTCTCGAATAAAAGAGAAAAATTGCGTTAATTAAAAAAAAACATTTTAACCAAGTCAATACAGGAAATAAGTATAGATATAGGTAATTATATCGAACCTCGTCTATCCACATTTTATATCTGTCGTTCATGCCGATAGCTTCCAACATGGCTGATCCTTGATTGGTCTTCCAATTTCCGGAGATAGATTTGCGCCTGCAATAGAGATTTCCATTAAGCGTTTAAGGTAGTTATTACCTACAAGTCGTTATTCCGGAACGCCTACTGTATTTATACTGACGAGCGGTGCCCGATTGAGTTCTAACTCTACAGTCTCTGTAGGCGTAATCACTTTTGTAGTAAAACTCCATTAATCGCTATTCGTCTATAACTTTTGCTCACAAAGATAATTGAATTAATTTATATTTTAATGAATTTTCAATAGCTACAGGTACAAAAAGACTTACAAGCATAGCCATAGGTATATCGTTTTTACCTAGTATTTCTGTGGTCTGTGGTGTTTTAACTATACCTACAGATAGGACTTTATTTTCATTTTTTTATGTAGAAATTAAGAGTAAATATATTTTTTCTTATACGTACGCTTAAAAACGCGCATATAATTATTTAAAAACAGATTTTTTTATGTTTAGTAAATTATCAAGTATGATTTTATTGTGTTTTTTGTTTAGATAGGTATTTAAAATACGACAAATTAATATAACAGCTATTGTCCGATTAACGGGTAAGATAATCTTTTTGTAAAGTTCCCTTATAAATACCTATCTTTGTTGAGACGTTTACATGTTATTATGACGAGATACGTTTAATATAATTATTATAATATTAACTTACATAAAAGCTTTGTAATTAGTCCCGATTTTCTGTATATGGATGTCGTATTTAGCGTCAATGTATGGCTCCACCGTGCAGTAAGTCCCCAACATGGCCACCACGCCCGCGATGTCCTGTAAAACAATTTATTCCAATATTATATTTCCAAAACTACAGTTTTATTATTATAAGTTACCAAAATAATATAAGAAGATAATATATAAGAAACAAGGGCGGATTTTTCATTGGTCACCATCATCATTAGCCAATAGAAATAGAAATAGCCAAGCCAAAGATAATTCTTGGGTGATCCGCACCACATTACCGATGGACGAAGTACAAAATAGTAAATCCCGATTCGTACCATGGTGCAAAACAACGACTTCATAAGGCTACTTATTTTTTGTATGATTCGGTCCGTGGGACAAACAGCTTGTGGGGCGAATCGACGAAAGACCTACGTTGTGTATTCTAGCGAATACTGGTGGGTTAGTAGGGTTAAGCCCTATTGTTGTGATATCAAACTTTACACCTTTTATATAAACCTTCACGAAATATATTCGTAACGAAGGAGAACTTAATTAACTAAACTAATTTTTATTATTTTCACTGGGATAAAATTATACCTTAAATCTCTTCAATGAGTGTATATTCTCCTTAGTGAGATTTACTCATGCGCAAAATATCAAACGTAAACTAAGGAATCATAAATTATTGTAACTTGTTTAAAATATTCAACAAGATCAGATAGGTACAACGTAATAAACTCTCGGTCTGCTAAATCTAACAACAGGCGAAAACTGTACCACGAAGTTGTTAGCGAAGTTTGTTTTTGTTGGAACGGCGAGAGGTTAACACAAATACCGATTATGCAGTAAGCCCCGATACGAAACAGATTTGCTTATAATCAGTTATAAAGCTTACCTGGAAGTCGGCCAGGGAGTCCACTTTCACCTTGGCTACGCCGCTGTGCGCGTGACCTATCTTGATCACCACTGGGAATTTCGGAGCAGTCACCTGCAACAATAATGCTCATGTTAGCACAACAGCTATTCTCTTCATCTTTAGTGGACTCGACTCATAGGCATATACCTATTCAAATTCCGACATGCTGAATGAAGATAGGTACCTACCTACTGTAGGTACGATAGTGTAGGAGATGCGCTTTGTAGCTCTTTTGGGCTAAGTTTGATTATGATTTTAGTCTTAACCTAACTGCTGTCAATTATTTATTTAAATAAATATGTATGTAAACCTAAAATATAACTAAAGAGATTTGATTGAAGAGCATAATGTACAGCCTATAACAAAATTGTCCATGTTTGTCTGGTTCCGTGGTTTAGAAACGATCTAAAGAGTAGTTAAAACGTTTAAAATTGTGTCAAAGTAAATCTTTAAAAATAATGCTGAAATACATTTCAAAAGTATTTACTATTATTTATTTCTAATACAGCTGAACTGTTATAATTTCTTTGCTCAACATTTGAAATCTACTATGTGTACACTTCATGAACCAAATATTATGTAATCATTTCAACATAACAAGGATTAGGGCAAGGTTAGCTAATTAAATAATAATATAGCTTAACTAGTAACTAGTTCTAACTCCTGATAACAAACAATAGGTACTAACATATTTGCCTAATCCATACACGTTTGTTATTCGGTAAATGGGCGTTATAATTATTAGATTAACTTTGCTTTAACACAAACTTAGTCTAAAACAATGTCTATTTATAAGGGAACTTGTAGCCACATGTGTAATCACGGGTTGGCAAATAGCACGCCGTACCTACTTACGAGCTGTTAGAATTCATCGCCTTTGGTTAATTTTATGGCCACGATAACTATCTTAATTGCCATAATACACGAATAGCCCTTTGTGCCACCAATGTTTTATGATTTTATTATGCCATGTTAACTTTTTCATAAAATTAACTTTCCGAAGGATACAAATCTCTAAATTAGCGGAGGTTTAAATTTGCCTAGTTTTAACCTATGTAGATATTGTAAGGTAGGTCACTGCGGTTGAAATTTAAATTTTCAGCCAATCGACCTCATCATTTGTAATCATAAATAAAGCAGTCTTATGTAATAGGGATGTTGACACCATTTATATTTATAATATCAATTCCGTAAAAAAGTATCGTAGTATGTTGTAAAACCTTTTTGATTTTGAGTTATATTGTGTCTACGATTTTAAATTTTACAAAAACTCTTTAATATTTAGTTAGTTGACTATACGAACTAGTGACGTCACAAACCGACAAGCTCATACAAAATCTATGAAGTGATGCATTTTGACAGCTTTTAAAAAGTATCTCAATTGACTTGCCACTCAACATCCCTATTCCAACCTTATTCCCGGAGAAACAAAATACAAAAGCAGTGCAAACATACACACCTAATACATATGTAAGTGGAGTTTGTTCAAAGCCAAATATTTACACCTCTGGATTCTGAAATTATTTTAATCTTATTCTGAAATCTGCCCAATCTATATATATGTAATGATCATGATTAAATTTGGCGTTTACCTTTAAATAAGGGTTATGAACTCTCTATAAAGTAATAATTAGATACTAACATCCATTCTGGATATGAGCCAAACCTAGATCCGGACATTATATAAAAAAATTAACATAAATCTAAGGTTTATTAGATATGTAATGGGAGGCAATATACGTTTGGTATAAGTTACACTTAAACTGTCGTAATATAAAATGAATTTGTATCTATATGTTTATAGGTTAAAAGCAGGTAGGTAGGTACGCACGGCAGCGGCGGACTAAGTATGTCAGAGGCCCGGGGCGACAAAGTTGTATGAGGCCCTTCAGCTTTAAAAAAAAAAAAAAAATTTAAATGTTAAAAGTGTTTGTGTTTATTTCGTTAAAATCTGGCAAGTGAAATTTAAGTTCGACTTAAATTATTAAGGCTAAATAAACATACAAACAATATTTAATGGATATGGATGAGGAAAATAAAATACAAATCGATCGACAAAAAATAAAAATAAATTTCAATTATGAGTACGGTTAGATTAACCAGTCGCTGTTGACCCATTTTAGATCGAAAATAATTTTTAATTAGTTTAAGTTTCGAAAAACTCCTCTCGTATGATGCAACCGAGATGCAAATGGTCAAGAAGTATTAAAGTATAAGCGATGTACAGGGTGAGGATTCACTGAAGTCCCATTTTATTGTAAACTAGCTGTGCCAGCGGTGTCACCCGCGTTTATGGTTAATATTATAAAGACTATTTCCGTCATACATGATTTCTATGTAACTTTAACCATTAAGGCTGCACACGCGACGGAAGCTTAAAAAATGGAGTAACTTCTCCCGTTTTCCCAACATTTCCCTTCACTGCTGTGCTCCTATTGATTGTAGCGTGATGAAAAGTATACTATAACCTGCCCAGAAGTATGAAGAATAATTGTACCAAGTTTCGTTAAAATCCGTCGAGTAGTTTTTGTTTCTATAAGGAACATACAGACAGACAGACAGACAAAAATTTTACTGATTGCATTTTTGGCATCAGTGTCGATCACTAATCACCCCCTGATAGTTATTTTGAAAATATATTTAATGTACAGAATTGACCTCTCTACAGATTTATTATAAGTATAGATTAAAGGATTTCTTGGACTGTCCATTTGGCAAATATAGGGTGCTAACAAATTACCTAGGTACCAATATTTTTAAAGCTGATAGTACTCGTCTCTAGGAGTAGACTTATGTAGATAGTCTAGCCTAACTAATGAACCCTGGTCATAAGTGTCTCATGACATATTTAATTAACGACACCAATGATCTCTCATGTTGTCTCATGATGAGTACAAGTACATACATGCGTTCCCAAAACAAGTGCACTACAAATAAAATTGCATCAGTTCTTGCATTTTGCGAGTGATCCTTACACTAGCAAAATGCAAGAACTGATGCAATGTACTCGTAAGTGCATATTAAATAGAGATAGAGACTACAGGTTATAATTTTTAAGCTAAATTATACGAAGAATTACTTTTTTTTTAAATACTCGGAAATGCACTAACTCAACTCTGAACTCACATACCTTATACCGCAACAAAAAATCAAAAACACTATTACACTTTTAATGAAATTACTTTGAACGGATAAGATCGCGTTTATTACTTTGCAATTTAAAAAAAGGCTTAACCATCGCAAAATATCAGAACACACTACTACACTATTATTCCCAATGTAATGAAATTTAATTTAATTTAAATGTGGCCAATGTATATTTTTCGACGTAAGTAGAATGTAAATGTAGGCGTACAAGAGTGAATTATTTGCACTTCATTCATTTAGGGATTCCTGGGGAAGTAGTTAAGTGATTGTTTTTACTAACTAACTAACTCTGTTTTACTGTTGCCAAGATATGACTGTAATCTGTCAGTGTACCATATTAAATAAATAAATAAAATAAATAAAGTACCCGCTACAAAGACGGGAATTTCCCCAGCGTTTGGAAGCGGTCAGAATAAAAGAATATTATTACCGCGTAAAAAGTCTAGATAGCTGTAGTGTTTTGATTTTGATGATATTATGTAGGTACTAAGCATATTTTTAAAGTCTTGTTTAAGATTTGATCAGGGGAATGCGAAGGCATTCGGGGGCCCCCAAAAGCGGAGGCCCGGGGCGAGCCACCCCTTCCGCCCCCCTGTTAATCCGCCACTCCGCACGTCTCATCCAGAGGAGCAGGGTTTTCTCCCTAGGGGGTGTAAAAAGAGATAAATAAGGGAAGTCTAATGTATTCTCGGATATCTGAACAAGAGTTTATTGGAAATAATTCAGGAATGAATGCCTCAATAATGAATGATTTGTCTTCTATCTATCTATCTATTGTTATAATCTTCTTCTTCTTCATCTTAACATCACGCCCGTGATCCCCGAAGGGGTAGGCAGAGTCAAAGGGGCAGTAGTCCCCTTTAACCACATTCAGCCAAATAAAACTGGGCTGGGTTAGATGGAAAATTGTGTTAAAGTAGTGACAAGTGGCTAGTTTGTCGCCTACACAATCACAAACCCAAAACCCGATATACCATTAGTCGCCTTTTACGACATGCTAGGCAAGAAAAACAGTTGGCACATTATTTTTAAGTCCCAGACCAACACGGGACAATGGGCTGGGTTAGATGGAAAATTGTGAAGAAGTAGTGACAAGTGGCTAGCTCGTCGCCTACACAATCACATACCCAAAACCCCATATACCATTAGTCGCCTTTTACGACATGCTAGGCAAGAAACACAGTTAGCAAATTCTTTTATAGTCCCAGACCAACACGGGACATTGTTATAATGTGACAAATATAAGGTAGGTGGGGGATGTATATAGTTTTACCTCCGAGAAGCTACATTAAAGGGAATGCAGAATCTATTTGTGGTGTGTAAATTCATTGGTTTATTGATTACACAAAGGTCTGAATTTAGAGAGTGGTTGTTTATTGAAGCGGTGCCAATTTCTTCTAACCTTCAGTGCGTCACACGTAGCTGAACTTTTTATGGGAACCATTCCTGTTATGACTGTTAGTTTCGTCATACGCGATTACGTCAACGCTTGCATTATGACCTGCAGCTAGGAAATTTGTTTGTGTTCACTACGTAACTCAAAGCCCCTATATTGCTTGTTTTATTTGCGTTATTGCATTAACTTACGTACTCTTAAGAAAATCCTACCTACTCGTATATATCTGTTCGATTCTGCTTACCCATTACCCTTTTGTGTGAACTTTGTAATCTAAGAATAAACTTATATGCTCAAAGACAATAAAAGCGTTTTATATCCTGTGTTATGACATAGTATGTGGTTAAATAAACTTATTATCGCCCTTTGGATTCTACATACCCCTTCGGGAATTACGGGCGTTATGGTATGTATATTTATGTATTAATTATTTATTTAATCTAGTAAGCATTTTTGTATCTTGTATGCGTTTATACATCTGAGGCTTATTGGTTGAGATGTTTTAGTTGGTTTAAGATGTTTATGACTGTTGCATATGTCATTTCCAATAAGATTTATGTAAACACAATGTAAAAAAGGATCAATAAAAATCAAATATATATACCATAGCGAACAAACAATACAATTATTATACAAGGTTACTGTGAAATTTGCCTATCACACGAACATCAGAAAACATATACGGACATAAATAATACATTATGCTATAACATTGCCAACAAAAGGCGGAAATAATTGTTATTAATAATATTAAAAATGAATTGTTTGTTAAATACCAACTGGGATTGAAGCCTTCTTTTTAATAAAAGAAAGTTACGCTTTTTAAATTGTTCAAAGTACTAAATGGAAGAATTATTTCTAAAGTATTTAGGGTGGATTAAATTATTGATGAAAATACATCCTTCGTACTTACAGCATACGCGAGACACAAATTTATATCAGCGCATCTTAGCCGCAATAATAAAATTGCCAAAGTAATTTTATATCACTAGTATTATTTATATGCCATATAGGAGAAAACCAATCTAACTCTAAGAAAACATTTAAAAGGAACAACTTTAAAACGTTTGAAAATGAACTCTTTCAAATATTTCTGATTCACTCACCACGGGGAACGATGATACACCTGCATACCTATTCTCGCGTACATATTTACACTTAGTTAAACTTACGTACTATGCTATAAAACGCTTAAGTCATGGGATGGAATTCCATTTCAATAATTTTAGTACAAGTGGATATTAGATTTCACTTCAGAGGGCAAGTCGTTGTTTTTGCAATGCAAATATTGGTGAAGGGAACACATCGTATTAGCCTTCATAGGAATTGGTTGGGCCGAGCCGCGTGCCCGTGGGACGTCTTCAAATATCAACTGCCTTTGTTGGGAACGCTTGCGCAAATATTCCCTAAATTGGGTTCGACTAACTTAAATACACATGCTAGCGAATAAAAGAAATGTTTAGCTTAGTCTTTGGAGAGCGGAGTGAATGAAAACATTGGTTTCATAACTGTACTATAACAATGCAGGCTTTGTATTGTGATGTACTTTTCGGCTTGCTTCAGTTCAGTCCAGGGTCGATATTTATTTATTTTAGCGTGACTCAATAGAAACTCTCAACATATTTTCCTTGCTTTTAATTCAAAAGGCTATCAAACTGCAAAGATTCATCTTAATATCTATCTTAAACATGTATGTATGGTATAAATTTTATAACATTTCATTAAATAATTTTATTTATTATTCTTATTTGGAGTATTATAAAATAAACAAATCCTA
The DNA here is from genome assembly GCA_951394215.1 of Glyphodes perspectalis. Taxonomy (NCBI): domain Eukaryota; kingdom Metazoa; phylum Arthropoda; class Insecta; order Lepidoptera; family Crambidae; genus Glyphodes; species Glyphodes perspectalis. Next base: position 8,345,912 of record OX596205.1, on the reverse strand, counting down.
AACATTCTGTGCATGTGATTTTGTGTGCAACCTGATGACTCAGTCAGATTAGAAGTTTTATACTCAACGGTGGAACTGTTATTTCAGTGATAATCTTTGATATTCACAATACACCTAATTTATTTATTGTTTATAAATATGTGTAATGTGAATAATTACAGGGATAGGTCTATAAGAAATTTTATACAAACATTTCATTACGCCCGTCATCATCATTTGATCATCATTTAGCCAAAAATAAAGTGGAGTTAAGTAAAAAGTAAAAAGAAGTGACAAGTGACTAACGCATCGCCTACATAATCATAAACCCAATACCCCAATACAACATTAGTCGCCCTTTACGACATGCTAGGCAAAGAGCACATTGTTTTGAAATCCCCGACTAGCATCGGAGATTTGATACGTATTTTTTTTACAGAGCCTGTAACAGTAGAGATACAATTACCTAATAAAGCTACTGCTTATTAGGGACATGTAGGACTTTTAATTAATATCGATCCATATTACAGTTTCGATGAAGTATGCTCGAGCGTCTAGCAGGAATTTCCTTAGTGAAAGCTGGCATCGAGCCTGTATCAGAAAATTACTCATTTACACTCATAAATATGCAAACTGAGTTTATCTATGAACGTACGACACGTTTGATAATAATTTTCCTTGTTAATTATTAAAGCTAAGATAACATACAGTTGGTAATAAATATCCGGTTAAATAATAGCTGAGATTTTCTTTGCTACATAAATGAACGTCGGCGACGAGTAAAGGACTTCCTTTATTACTTTGTTATTTACATATTTAATATGTAAAAAAATTCTGAATATTTTTTTTATGTAGCCTTACATTTATTTATAGCTAAAAACCTGTCTACCAGTTAAACAGCTACCGATTCTTAAAATATTTTTGATTTACAGTCCGACACATTCCTGATAATTTCTATTTCAATCACGACTTCTTCCTGGGGCTAACGAATTGAGTGTTAGTAAATTTAATATCTGCGCTTCGTCATAATGGACGTGTGTCAATCTCACGTGACGTCACGCAGATTCTCGATGAGGAACACCTAAGCACGAGTGGCCGAGTTAGCGGAGGCGGCTCGTGGGCGGCAGTATCGAGTGCTGGGCGCTGGCTCTGCAGAAGAACTTCCCGCCGATGTGTCATCACGCCGCCGAGAAAAATGCTCATTTCGTTTACATTGCTATTTATGGCCATCGCCATTGACATATTACGATTGTTTAGTAACCGCCATTGTGTCATTTTAGTGACGACTCTGTAGGCCCTGTTATTCAGAATACCGCATAAATGGCAATAAGACGAATCACCGTCACAAGTTGTTCTGATGAGGCTTGCGGTATTGTTAGCAGGCGCCGGCTCCTAGTCCGTGACATTTGCACTGCAACTACCTGGGAGTTATCTGTAGATCAATCTGATCGATACCGTCGCCGCGGCTATGGAGCATTCAATTCAAATATCGGAACTGTTGACAATAGCTCTTAATGATTATAAACAGTCAAGAAATAATATCTTTCAAGACCCGATGGTATATTTATTGTGCGCAAAGGACATGACAATTGTCGTTTATCACTTTAATTGCCGCCTTTGTAGTTGGACGTTATCTATCCTTATGCGATAATGAATCAGTCCAGCGGCTTTGTGGCTCCGGCAACAATCTTAAATTACTTCTGTTACCTAACGTAAGCAAAGGGATTGCTTGCTAATATCTAACGTACAGGGTTGCAGACTGTTAAGTAAGCAGGATGAGCGATGCCGGTACTATGTCATCAGACAAATAAACCATAAACAGTTCACAGTTTACATAGTGATTAATATTGTTCATGTAATGGTTGTCTAAGTGATTCAAAGTCAAGGTTGGAAGGAAATAATTGTGTACTATATTTATATGAGTGCAGATCGTATAATTTTCAGTTTAACACAATAAAATTCTGTATTAAAGTGAGCCTATTTAATAGGCTGAATGCGGAAGGCAAAAGAATGAGATCTACTGGCGTAATGGCGCCGACGACGTGTTAAAGTGACTGATAAAGATCAACACGATTCCACTAATAAAACATATTTAAATAAATGAACGGATTTATCGATGCATAATCGTTATTGGCGTGTAAATTAATGATCCCTAGATTATGGTTGTAATACAATCTTTGGAAAGCCTCGGCCAGCACAACTGCTTTAGGTAGGTGAGTCAGATAAGTTTAGCTCAACAAGCCTAATATTTATTTTGCCAATTTTAGTAATAACTTAGATGTCGCCGAGAAAGATATACTTATTTAATAGAAATGGATACTGCCTAACCCTTTGGGGATTTTAGACGTGATATGTAATTTTCGTGTTTTGTGTAGTTAGACAAAGTTAAAAAAAAATACAATTTTTTATCAATATTGACTATAAAGTCAACATAATAACGAGTAAGTAGACGACATGTTTACCATGATATTTATATAAAAAGTTAGTGTACTGACCAACTTGACACTTTTGCAATTATTTTGCACGGATATACATATAAAAACAAGATAATGTACGACACGCCACGGGCTGTTTTTGATCTCGTTGTTAATGACCTCTCTCAAGGTGAAGTGTGTTCATCGATTACGTAGGCATTTAGCACCTTTATGCAGTTTACATTTTTTGCCGCAAGCCCAGTGCTAATGAGATATCTACGTGGCGCCAGCAGCAACTCAATTAAGATTATTGCTAATTATAGTAACACGATTAGCTGCGGGACTATGTAGCGCTTTAATGTAAAAAATCTATTGCCCAAGTATGCTGTAACTTTTATGTGTTTATGTTTCGCGAGATTGGGTGTAATGCGCATCTCTTTTTTCTTACGGAAAAAAGAGTGTGTATCTATTTTGATTACAAATTGTTCCATCTTTGAAGACCCAGGATGGATGCATTTATGTATTATGTGGTTTGAAGCGTGAAGCTCGAAAACATGTGTTTAAATTTGTAGTTCAAAAACGATATACATGTAACATAACAACACACATAATATAACATCACGCCCATAATCTCCGAAGGGATAGGCAGAGTCAAAGGGGCATCAGGCCCCTTTAACCACATTCAGCCAAAAACAAAACTGGGCGGGGTTAAATGGAAAATAGTGAAAAAGTAGTGACAAGTGGCTAGCTCGTCGCCTACACAATTACATAACCACAACCCCATATAGGTACCATTAGTCGCCCCTTACGACATGCTAAACAAGAAACACAGTTGGCACATTAAGTCCCAGACCAAATCTGGCAATGGGCTGGGTTAAATGGAAAATTGTGAAAAGGTAGTGACAAGTGGGTAGCTCGTCGCCTACACAATCACATACCCAAAACCCCATATGCCATTAGTCGCCTTTTACAATATCTATGCTAGGCAAGAAACACAGTTGGCAAATTATTTTCTAAGTCCCAGACCAACATCGGACAGATGTACATGTGTTTGATACAATTAACTTAACGTCGTAAAAGGCATATGGTTTATTACGAAAAAGAAACTCCTTAATTTATAAATTATCATGACATTGTTAAATGATTTACAATTCATTTAAAATCGGCATATGTTTATAAAAGGTTAAATTATATTGGACTGTGAGTCACTTTTAAATAGGTACATATTTATAATGTTATTTCTCTATTTGAATAACAGCGTGGAAGGTAACTAAAATATTATCATTTTTCCATAACATCCGTGCGTGCCCCAATGATAACATGACAACCTTTCTAGAAACGTAGATACAATATCTTGAATTTACTTAATACAAACGGCTTAGCATTAAATATTTAGAGATAGCTATTCTGGAAACTATTGTATTATGTGTCTCAGCAAACAATTTCTGGAAATGTCATCAATCTATGCGCGTCAGGGGTACTAAAATTTGAAAATAACTTAAAAATTACTACTGACGAGTTAAGTAAGGCATTTTTAAACGTACTATTGTCAGAACAGTTGCCAATATGTACCTATCTATATGATAAAGCAAAATAATTAGCCAATTGTTTAGTAATTGCGAATACATAAAATTAAAATTAAATATTAAAAACACTTATTAACTATTAAGTAACGTTCCCGAATACCTACATTGAATGCACGCAATTACCGTTTCATTACTGAAATATTGTAATGTAAGGTTTATTTTTTATTATTAAATATACATTTGTTTTTGTGAGGTGTACCTATATCAAATCCAACGTATTTAAATTACAATAAATATAATACATTGAGACATTGGTACAGAACTGAGCTGCCTTTAGATCGAGTAAAGGATTCTCGAAGATACGAAGTAGGAAATATTGCAACAACCCGGGCCGACCTACTTTGATAAGACAAAGCGCTAGGTATACGATGCACCTCGAGAAATCCGACACTGAGACGTTTGACAAATTGCAGAAACGGAATACTAATTTATTTACTGGTGCCGGATCACCGGGTTGACGATTCGTGATTTCACATAAGTAATCAATATTAGTCGTTTCCAGCCTGTCCCCAGTGTCCTATTCAACATTTGACATTGATATTTTGATTGAAGATCCTCGTAGTTATCGTTGTACCTACTGATAGCAATAGTTTCTTATTCTTCTATTCTAACAGAATGGACTAACATGCAATAGCATCATTATTTAAGAGTGTGTTTATTGTTTATTTTTTTGTATTTATTGGAACTGTTTTCACTGACCATTGGGAAATATAGTTTTATTAAGGGTTGATTTATCAAAGATTATATAAAAATGAACCGACCGATAAATGTTATTCGGTATTTTACTTAAAAAATGGGCGACTTTTTGAAATCGTATTGTTTCGCCTGCTATCTTTTATATACTGTTGAAAAATCTGGCTTTAAACCTCAAATTGTTCTCATCGTTGCGTTGTTGCGCGGAGATCAGTCACGCTTTTATATTACTGCACTCAATGCAAATATTGGAAGGACTCCTTTTAGGTGGGATCGTAAATTTGTGTAAACAAGGCGTCTTTCCATTGATAAATTAAATCTCCAGTGGTCACAAGACCATTCGTCGCGTCGTGTGGTACCTCTGAGCCTGCAGGGACAACGAATTAATCTTTATTTGAGACACCGGGAGGAGATAATGTTGCTACCGGCCTCACCGTACAAGGACTGCACGACAGTGAATTATTACTCAATAACGAATTTGAAGAACCGATTTTCCACTTAAATACATACTCGGGCATACTTAATTCGAAGCCTTCAGTAAAAAAATACTACACTGCAAATTGCTATTTTTGTGTTGCTGTTAAATAAGTACCTAATAAAACGACATTTCCACAATATCTTTGTGTGCATTAAAGAATTTCACGGAAATTGCTTCTAAGAAAACTTCTCGTAACACCGCCCTTATCTTTACGATTTACGGAAAATTTGCTTTTCTATTCCTCGAATAAGTATTGTTGTATTTGTAAAGAATTAAGATTTTATGGTCTTTTCCGTCGCTCATCTTTCATTTGATAAGCAACTAATAAATATGACAGGATGAAATATTTATGGGTAGCTCAAATCGTGACACAAAGTCGAATAAATGTGAGACTTGCAAACTATACTTACATGTAAATTTACATATTTCATGCGCTATTTGCCTTTATTAGTGGTGATTTTATTGCTCACAGATGTCATATCTTATGTTTCGTGATTGTTTAGATGCCTAATTATACTACACGTACATACATATGTAAGAATGATTACTTCTGATGCTAACATACATATATGACGTATGCGTTAATAAGGAGAAATATCTACATTTATGTTAGAAAATGTAAATATAGTGAAGTAGTTAAAAAGGATTCTGTTAAGATGTTCGAAACAAGGCTCTGTTTTAGCTTCAACATTTTTTGTTGAGTAATTTATTACGAAAGTGACATCTGAAATTTTCTTTTCATTTTACATTATCTTATGATCAAAATATTAAAAATGGCCTCACGTGCGTGTAAAGTATTTTTTAACGAGCGCTTGCTGCCAAATTGGTCCCTAAGATTAGTTAGGTTTTGGCACGTAACATATTAACCGGTCAACTTTTCTGATCACTAAATAATTTACCTCGCTTCATAGTCAACACATCGGCATTTGCATTTGATATTCATTAAGACAAGTGGCGCAACGTTTGCTTAAGGCGCATATCTGGATGATATCACGCGCGAAACCTAATTCTGATGAATCATGAGCTTTTACCGGCGATGCACCGATAAGCAATGGAGGAGAGCCGCGACCGCTGCGGCGCGGGCCCACGTGGTGCCGAGCTGGGCGCATAATAACAGCTCCTGCCCACACCGACATTCAGTTACCGATTGTTCGCTGTGAGACGCGCGTGTCGCAAGCCCCATCGAGCCGGTATCTCGCGAACGCATACACGATAAACGTTTCAATTAAAACTGTATGAGAACTGATGTTTTAGAAATGGACTAGTGTGCCTGCTGTGCATGTGTTCAGATCGAGATAAGCTGAAGTCTACGAGTGCAGGTGCAATTGTTTGCTCAGTTATAACCTAGTTGTAGTTTTTGCTATCGTTGATAACTTGTATTTATATGTACGTCAAGGACTTTGTAGGATTAAGATCGTATGTTATTAGGTGTAATTGTTGCATCTAAAAGATATCTTTCACTGTATATTTATTAAAAACAGCTACAAACTGTTCGGGTAGTAGATACTCGAATGTAGCCCCCCTATAGAAAGTATTATTAATTTACATATAGCTATTATTATTATACTATAATGCTTATCATATGAAATCAATACTGTTGTAGAAAACAGTTGCATAATATTAAAAAACCAAAATAGTTTTACCATTTGTTCAGAAGTCAATAATACAGAGAACTAAATAATTAAAACACTTATTGATATGTGCATTCCCAAATACCTACATACCTACATGCAATTACCGTTTCCATAACAGAAATAAGTTAATGTAATTGGTGTGCAAGGTTGATTTGTCAGATAAAGATAAACAGGCTCGATTATTGTAAGTACTAAAATAAAAAAAAGTTTGTTTGTATTTGGGATGCAATTTCCAATTCTTTTATTGATTTTAGCATCTCTGGTGCAATTCGCATCATAATACTAACAATGTTATTAATATCAAAAAAATGTTTGCGTATTTAATTTATATATAAGTTGGGATTCATATTTACATCAAAGCAAACTTTAATTAACAGTTTGTGTAAACAGGGTACCTACATTTTTTTTTATTTAGTACTGTCCCAATTCAATGTTTAAAGAAACATACACCTAAAATATTAATCATAAAAATATTTTGCTTTAACGTACTTAAGTATTTATTATGGTTATTGAATAAAAATTATGGACTGTATCGATCGTTTGTTAAGTAATGTATCTCTTGGCACAGTTTCAGTCGTTCAGAGGCGTATGTTAATTGTCTAGTTAATCCAATTACTAGGTAAAGGTTGCCCGTAAATATAATCACTGTTGTGAAGTTTCATACGTTCCCAGTTTCAGCTCATGTGGCCATGGAGAATTAACTTGGCGCCGTCAATCTATTTGTTGACATAGCGCGCTCACGTTGCGTCCACTAGCGTAAACGTTTCACGACAGATATATCTATCTATCATATAAATAGTTGCCACATTATAAATCAGTACATACATTTTGTTAAATAAGTATAACTTTTGACAAGAAACAAAAGTAGTGTAGTGTAAAGTCATTTCTAAAATGTCAACAACGCGTGGCCCATTCTCTAAATGTTTATAGGCAGTAGTTTTGGTCTAGCTAGTTCTATCCTATACAGAAAAAACGATGTCCAATGCACACATTTTAAAGCTCGTGTTTACATAAAATCTCGGACACTCTGGCGAATTTCCAGTGTGCAGTACTTATACTGCAGCGCCGATGGCAGTTAAACCTCTCGCTGGAAAGTGTCACGGTGCATTCGTAGGTAAATTAACAAAAAATACGATTTCTAAATCGTAGCAAAGCAGCGCGAGATAAATAAACCAGTCATGTTGTTTATTTAGGACGTTAGGACAGATTTTCGGACTATGATAATCACGTTCGACGGGCCGCGATCACGCCGAGTATCGTCGACATAACTTTTTGCCGATGTTGATATAGTTAATAAACAAAATGATCGATTGAACTATGAATAGAGATTCCGACTAAAATATAAAATGTTATGTAACCACATATTTACGCAACAGAAAACAAACAAACAATGCCAAAAGCATCCCGGAACTGTCTGTATATTACTTAACATTAATTCGTCTAGCGAACTGGAAATACCGAAATGTGATTAAACATTTTCGGTGGAGTCGCGCGGTATTTGCTCGTTTGTCGGCTAACCGAGTATTGCTCGACGTGACACATTTCGTAAACATCGTTAGCACTGTTAGCGTCCTTTAGGCTCTCGCTGCAAGTCAAACAGTCGGCACCTAGCTTCACTAATGATAATGAAGCGGCTAATAAACAGGTGTCCCGATGAATCTTTAACGTATTCTAAACACACGGTGAAAGATTACGTGTCTTTACTTTGAAACACCATTTTCCAAAGTAAAACACCGATTCTGGAAGAGAGATTTAAATGTTTGTAAAACATTTGAAATTATGAACATGCCAATTTAACGTGTATGGAATCATGTCAGCCCTGTTTTCACCTGATTAACGATTATACATCTTAACACAATTGTTTTTTATTCACATCCTCTTGTAAATCATATTACCGACTGTTTTTTTAACTTTTGTTTTAAAAAGTCAGACTATAGTGAACATAATTTACTGAGCTACATTTGAAAAACGTGCTTATAAAATGAAAAAAAACCTACTCTTTATAAACAATGTTTTACAAAATATTACAAAATAAAATAAGTTCTTATATTACCTATATTATTATCACAGTGCCGAAACTACCAATTTCCAATAGGCCCTTGATTGTATATTTTAAATAACTACCGTGACATTACCCAATTTCCACGTAATGTCATTGTGGCTCCGTGACGCTGCCGGCTCCACAGAGTGTTATTTACTGAAACTCGTTTAGGATCAATAGAGGTGCCTAATTTAATGGGACGTCGGCGGCGAAGGAAGTTCGCTGTTAGCCTGAGCGTGACAGGACCCACTCTGCTCTATTGATTAATCAAATAACTTTATTGCATAATGGGTGCTACGACGTCGATGCGACCCGGACCGCAGTATTCGCTCGGTGCAAACGGAAGAGGGAAGCGAAAGTTCTTTGTATGTTGTAAACAACAAAGCCAGTGGAAAATAGACGGTGATAGATAGTGTTCAAACTGAGTTCTAGCGTCTTATTACAGATTGAAAATGGAAATTTATTTGTATGGGTTACGTTGTTAACATTGGTTTTTGTAATCACATTTATCGTTCTACTTATATTATTCCATCAGTGATACGTTATAATATTTTGGAATTGTTTGAGTTTGGTCCTAATTTATGTGAGACTTTAACTAAATAAAATTGTTCTTAATTCGTCTTCTAATATACGTACCCAACCTTAAAATTTATCACATGTGTCTTAAACAAACAGCGATGATGATGAATAATCTATAAGCGCCTATATTTGTTGGCTGTTATAAATAGTTTTGCATATAATATTATTGGGCAGTTCAAGGTTATAATTTGTGATTTATTGTAGTGTCACCTATAGATGGTACATAATAGAGATTTGTGCTATGCAAGATTCATAATTAGAACAATTATTTAAAAGACCAAGTCTCATTGCAGAACATTATTGTTGAAATGTTAGTTGGGAGATTTTATTTTTGCAAATGCCCGCTACAGTGGCCGCTTATCATTAGGATGTTGTTGCCATATACATGTTTGTTACCTTTTTAGCATTAGAAAAATATATAATGTACAACGTAGGGACCATAATATGTAAATATTACAGGTTTGTTGCGTATGTTTTATTGGGAGTATTTTTTTTCAATGGGTCATTTTTGATTTTTTATTTTAATACCTACTTAGCCCTACTTCCTAAAATGTCGTAGATTATATATCCTAAACACAACTATTGCGCCATTTGAGCAATGAAGTGCGGCAATCATTTCCATACATTTAACCGTCAATATTTACCGCACTTCATGAGTATGCAAACGTCAAAAGTGCTATCATAGAGTGCCTCTACTAATAGCACATACAGAAACGCGTACTCATAAATGTGTTGGTAAGTGCTCGAAATGTTTAAGATGGCTCCATACAGGCCAAGCAAAAAGGACCACCATTTATACCATTTACAATCCAGCTCAAAACAATACCACGACATTTCCGTTAAATTAACCTTTGTAAAGTAGTTGTAGTGTAATCTTATCGATGGCTTTTATTGTCGTGTCCCTGAAAAGGCATGAGCGTGTCAAGCTAACTTCCCGGTTGGACCTAGTGACCGGCTTCATTAACATCTACCATGCATTACTTTACTTTAATTAATGTCCTGTCAGATAACTTTTATTAAAAGCCCATTTCGTGTTAAGCCTGAAATAATGGGCACAAAGCTTTTGTACGTTTAATAATAGCTGCAGTATGAATACAATGTTGTTCGTGTGGTGGCCCTCTATATCCTTTAGTACGGAAGGCGACCTGTTCAGTAGGCAGTAACAGTAGCAATAGTAGTATACGAGCCATGTAATCTGAGAAATCATGTGCTTTCAAAAGATTTTGAACTTTCTTTTGATAGCATTTTCATCGAAGTTAATTATATATCGTAGGTATATTGCATCTAGGTTTGGTATCTATAGTTTAGTGATTGTTTTCTAAATTTATAAGATCGGCCCAAAAAAAAAAGGCTGCAGGATATACCTACCTATACAGGATATTTAGAATAAAAAATTAAAAAAAACGCATTTATTTCTCATCACAAATAGTTCTTAAAAGTTAGGACTTAGTAGCAAATTTTAGATGCATCCTGTATTTATGAGACTGGTGCCTGATAAAGGTTTCATAAAGAACCTGTAATTACAGGACACCAGGCCCCTTCATATAATATACGTATTGTATATATTTTTCTCCATTGAACCCAGCCCAGTTTTGTTTTTGGCTGAATGTGGTTAATGGGGCCTGCTGCCTTTTTGACTCTGCCTACCCCTTCGGGGGTTATGGGCGAGATGTTATGTATGTATGTAAATATTTTAAAACGAAATGATCAATTCATTTTAATTGTCCGAAATTCAAAATGTATCATGTTAATATATTGAAGAGAGATTGAATTGTGTACACATTATGTTTTCTATCACAAAATAACTATTAATTAATTAACTATGTATGTACTTGTGTCACGTACCTACAGTCGTAATAACACATCAAAGTTGCATGCTTAATAACCGACTCTGGTAACTAAAGTGGAATAAGTTATTGGACAAACGCTCAATTTGAAACGCACTTTAACACTTGTAAACACAATATGTCTTGGTAACGAGGAGGACCACTTTTACATTTTCCTCAGCACGTGTAAACAAGATCTTATAATTAATAAAGTACATGCCTTAATGATCGTAAAAAAGAAAGTTCTCATTAGCACCTGCGTTTCGGGCGTTGTGTAAGTAAGTACACGATCGATCGCGAGGTTCCCATTGTACGTAGTCCACCGGCGTAGTATTTATAGCGCGTTGTATAGCAGTTTATTGTTAGAAAGCTATTCCCGCAGCAAGGGCCGGTGTCAAACCCGCGACCCCCGCTTGTTGACCCTGCACACGGAAGAAGTTAATCACGCGCCTCAGGTCCCGACGCACCGGCCCCGGACACTATGATTTATACAGATAACTATATATCATTAAATTATAGCTGATAGTCACCTATTTCTCATCGTAATGATGCAGTGTGGCTGCATTCTTTCTTCTTTACAATTATATCGCGGTTTCAATTAAATTCTATGCATAGATGTAAACAATGTAAGAAATAAGTACTTAATAAAATGAAAAAGAAGCACAGTTTGATAATGTGATTATGATTATATTTACGTTACATTTTATGTACACATTGTATGTACGACTCATAAAAGTCATTTATAAGAATAGTACACAATATTTTCGTACTAAATGATAATAAACAAGCCTAAAAGCAGATTACTACTTACATTTTGTTTTTAAAATCTGGCGGCGTTCGCCAAAAATAGCTTCGTAAGTGTCAATAATTTAGTGAAATGCGCCAATTCGGCCGAAACCACGGTGAAATCGCACATTCATCATGTGCGAGTGCAACGCGTCCAGTTTTTAAAGTTTGTCTCCCGCACAGCTGCAACCCGCTCACCCATTAATCCCGTCGGAATGCCTCGGAGCGCAATCTCGTCGCGAATCGTCTAGAGACGTGCGCATCGGCACGGCGCATCGCATTTCTGCTTATTATGCCCTATTATTAATTGTCTCAATAAATAGTGCAGGAATGCCGGCGCTGCGACCGCGGCCGGCCACTTGACCTACTGCCTGGGGCTCCCATTCGAGGGCCAAGTTCATGATAGAAACCGATAGATACCCTCACCTTCCTAATGATGCAACGCGAGAGCTGCATTAAAATTAGAAAATATTTATGGGCGAGATAAGAGAAACATTCCACGAATTGATTGGATTAGAAGCTAATAAAACTGTTATCTTAATTCAAGCCGCGGTCGGTGCTCTACCGATCGAGTTCCCGCTCGTAAACAAGAAGAATTGAATGAAAGTCGGAAACGCCAAATGATTATTGCCCTAGAGCATAAATATTGGATGACAAGTTTTACAGGGCCATTCGTAAGATAATATTAGAGAAATAACGTTCGCTTTATGCAGTAGAGAATATAATGCGTTCGTGATGACCGCGCGTAGGCTGTCAACGCAAGTGCAGCGGTTCGCGTTACATTGCTGGAATGAAAACAATGGGTCCATCTATTGGGCGCAGGTGACAAAGCGACCGTTGTTAGCTTCCCGATGCACTGCATCTACTTGCGTATATCAACTCGACTCGTATTGTATATCAGCGGATCTACGAACGCCAATGGGTAAATGAACTGCGCATTATTCGATCTATATGATAATGGACTAATAAACTCATATAACTATTACAATACAGATCTTCGCTGGTGCATAATATTCATTCAGTTCGCAATTCGTGATTGTGTCATAAACAGCACGCTGTCCACTACGCATTAAAAGCGAAATGGGGCACGGACCATTTCAGCAAATTATGATTGTGAACTGAATGATCTTTAAATTTATTTCTGAGTGGCCATTCGCAGCACCTATAAAACTGGTCCTAAAAGTCCAATGGCAATAGAAAGCTTTATGTCACAGGGTTATACGGAATGAAAGCCCTTAGTGTTTGTAATACTTTCCCGGTATAGTTCCCTATTTGCCTCGGGTCGTCTCTACGCATAGTATGTTTATCAGCGAAGCCGACAATTGCGTGCGCCCACGTGGCTCGGCAAGTGATTTATAAGCAAGCCTGAACCTCAGACACTAGGCGCCACTCAATATCCTTGTCAGACTATTACAATTTCACGGTATTTTATCCTTTTAAAAGACTCAGTAGCCACTTGCATGTTGCCGTGTCTGTGCAGAGTTTAAATTTGAATTACTATCTATAGGCGGCTTGCAGGCGAATGATAGAACCGATTGGTACACACAATTGGATGCCTATTGTTTTTCAATTTGCACTTTAGTATTGGCCAAATGTGTTTAGTATTACTATGCAACATTGTCTTGGACAAAAGCTACGCTGCTTGATGGATAGGCGAAACGACGTATAAAGCTGTCGGCCTGTCCTTGAATGGAGAAAGCCAAGAAAAAACTTTAGACTTATGGAAATAAGTATATGTTTATTCTATTCATTGCAATAACGAATCAGACTTGCATACATTTCTGTGTAAATGTTGTTTATTTTTATTTTTTGTAATATATTCTTAAACATTTCATCTGAAACCAACGACACTAAAGACAGAAAGATAAATAAGTGGCCGAGACTTAATTTATGTACATTTACAGTAAGTAGAAAATAACAGTGGCTGTATAAAACATTCCGTAGACGCGAACACAGAGTAGAACACAATGACGCGAAGATGTGTCTCGTCTCTACTATAAATATTGCAATAACGGAAAATCGTATAGTTACAACTTCGGGCGAGAGTAACCAACTCTATGTGCTTTTATGATGCTACCAAGTACCATATCGTTCACTTTATAGCAGAAAGTAGATGCATAATGCACATTGTCTCTGCCGGTTGCACAGGTGGAGTACGGGTTCTTCTGAAGAATCGCAATTGTAAAGCATAGAATTTATTATTTCTCATGGCTAAATAAAAAATCATATTTGCCATTATGCTACGAGTATATTGATTGCTTTAGTTACAATTATACCCATTGATCAACAATGGGTATAATTGTAACTAAATACCTAATTGTACACTCGTTTTTTAGGATATTTGTATAAATATTTATTTGCTTACTTTTAAAACTTGCTTCTTTTGCTTCTTTTTGCCGTTTGAAAACGGTGGGAAAGAGTCGCAACAAGTTAATGTTCGGCATCTTGGTAATATCGACATAACCAACATTGGCTAAGCTTTACAACTTTTTATATAGGTACTATGAAAGCTAGACATAACTATGTATTTGAAAGCATTGCCCGAGCAATTCTTTATACTAATATGACTATACCGATACAGTCATATTCGTATAAAGAACATAATGTCAGAATACTTTAGTTATAAATAAATATGGAAATTATTAATTTGTAGCAAACCTTAAAAAATCTGTTGAATGATCAAAAAATTTACAAAGATAGGAATATAATAGCAGTCTTGTTTCACCAGTACTTGGTCAAAGCATTATCTGCGTATCTTTATAAAAATATATTTTTTCATCTTGACTACATATAATAGTCCTCGAGAAAACGCTGTTTATCGTGTGTTTTATGTGTAGGTATGCGGCTATTCGATCAACTTGGCTTCGTAATCCAAGTTCGGAAAAATATTGCCATGCCTAAACCGATTGGGATTTCAATTTCCGTTCAGATGTTCGGTTTGCGGTGAATTGAACGTTTTACTTATACACACATGACTAAACGCGCTTAGAACAATAGGATTATGGTTGTTTTGATGCGGTAATTGGTGGCTAATAAAAGTCTATCCTTAACTCTGTACAATTAAATTTGCCGGATGTTCAAGTAAAAATGAAGCTAATATTTTAGGAAAATGAATAATTAAGTAAAGATGTTGCAAAATTTATAGGCCAAACACCGAAATTTATACAAATAAAATGTGAATTAGGATCTGTTACTGAGCTAGTGGTATTTCTTCCTGTAAAGCATAAGATTTACTTCACAAAGTAACACGACTAGGGATTTTTTGCTGGATCTAGCACACGATGCTGAATCCAGCAGAGCTGAAATTGTGCTGGACCCAGTTGGATTGCTTGATCAAGCATTACTATCTATAGCAGGGATTGAAATCTAGTGGTATAGAACCAGCACGTGTCGCTGGAACTAGCACAGCTAAAAAAGTAAAAGTGTGGTAGAATGCGATCCCTACACACGACCAAATCAAAAGGGCGATCAAAACTTGGCTTAAAAAACTATTGAGTTTTAAAGTTTCAAAGATGTCAATAGCCATTTTATGCTCCGTTGAGATTTTAGTTCTCCACGAATATGTTGATAAGCAAATGTCAATAAATAAGATACTCGAGTCGGTTCTTGTTGGAATTTGGACTCCATATATTGCAATGTAACACATTTAAGTAAACCTTACACGTTTAAACAGCACCAAGACCAAAGTCTAAAAACATGCTGAATCAAATGGGATATTCCGTATTTGTTTATGTGTGTTGACAAAATACCTACTTTTTCTGCTAGAAAAAAAATAGCTAATAAGACATGCAAGGTAAAAATAAATTATGATGGTATTAGTTTTCATTCGTATTGCAGTAAGAAAAGGCGAAGCAAGGGCGTAAATTAGTCGGCAGACCACCATAGCGATGCCACGCAACATAATGCGTGTAACTGGTTTGCTCCGGATGAAATTGTAACCATATGAGCAAAAATAGCGCAGGAACAGGATTAATTAAGAGATGAAGGTCATTAGGACTAAGAAAATATACCTACTTATTTATTTTCAAACAGTACAGATACAGTAACAGCTTTATGCATGTTTCCGTTTAGCTGATAAAATATAAGTGCTATGGTACTGCTGAGTACTTAGACACAGACCATACGACTGAATGTTAGTAGCTATTCATTTGCGTTAATGACTTGCTGCGTTTGTTGTTAGAAATTGTCGAGTATCTCACGTTTTCTCTTCACCATCTCAATGCAATATTACTTGCGTTGCATTTAATTTCATTCATGATAACTTTAAACAGTGTTCATAGTGGAGTTCGGTCTATGAACCAGTAGGCCGGCGCCTGGCAGTCGCTAACGGTAATACTAGATGCCTTTGCCTAAGCTTACTACACAGGACTGATACACTATGATCTATATTATCGGCATAAACACTCATACAAAAACCAATAAACTAAATGCAAATGATACCCGTCGAGTTCGAATACACAATGTAGATTCATGAAGTTGGAATTGCTATGTGGGATGGGACTCTGTTGTCGAGACCATTCCAGGGTATGTAGAACATAAATGGGCAATGCGCCAGCGACTTCGATTAAATGAGGTAAACAATGTATAGAGTTCACCCATTTCAAACATAGTAAAAATACGAAAGAACTATATTACTGACGAGAAAACAACATGAAACAAAAACACAAAGTGTGTCTGAAGCAAATAACTCGTAAATTTTTAGTTTAGACTAATACTTAGTAGTATAGTATATCTACTAGTACTATTACTTTGGTCAATTGGTATTAAAAATGATGCAATAACATATTTTTAATGGACCAGTCTTCACAGTTGACTAACAGCTTGAAAATTGTACTTTCTAAGAACAAATAACAAACAAAGTCGTATTAGTTGATCCTTATCCGTAATTTGGTAAGAAAAAGTAAAAAAACGCCAAAAAGTCATGTACCGCTTAAATACAGAACAGTTCTGGTGGATCTTATTCTTAAATCTTTTATATGTATTGAATCCACAAATCTAGAATTGAAGTCTAAGAAATGTATATTTACTTTATTACCAATGAGCAAAGACGTTTGAGATCTATCAGTTAAATATTCAATCAAAGAAAGGTCACTTAAATTGCTGCAAAAGGTAGTTAACAAAAATGAGTTCTTGAATAATAATTGTAAATTAAAAAGGCACTTAACATTTTAAGAGTGGCAGTAATAAAATAGCATCATTTCAGTACAAGCTCTCCGAAGGGCGCGTTGAAGGTTTTGTAACCGCGGAACATGACTACGCTCTGATTCATCTTTAAAACCACTTGATATTCACAAGTTAAATATTAAATTATGAAATGCATATTTTAAAGCGATGTGTAATAATGGAAGATGATATTTTTGAAAATAATAATTGTCATATGTGCTATATTAATGGATGCCTTAAATTTCAAAATACCTAATAACAATAGTGTTGACATTTTTAATTTATTGATAATATTTAGTAAAAGGTAAATTTTTGTTGTCGTTTAGGCCTGTTGTTTTTAATTTTCTTGTAATCAAATTAAATAATTTAGTAACATTATAACTATGTATTTCAAATAAATACTGATCTACGTCTTTAGCAATACTACCGAGTAAGTTAAGATGGAAAATGTTTATCTTCAATTCCACGAGAACATAATGAGAACTCGTCCAAATACGAAACTAAATAAACCCTAATAACAAATTAAGTAAAGGAAAACCGTTATTGAAACGGGTATTCTTTTAGTATGAGATTTTGGAGAACACCGAAACTGTTTTTCTACATTTTGTGGTAAATTCGAAAATCCGATCGATCCCACATTTTATTGTAAATGAACTATTATAACACGTATATATATTATATATGTTATTATTGTATCTATTTTTCATAATTTCTGTATTACAAAAAGTTATATTTAGCATGGTTACGATGGACTATTCATACTTACGATAAGCTACATAATGAGTTAGTGTATGTCTTATCTGTATATTTTTATAAATATTTATTAACAATTAACAAATACATACTGATAATAAACATAAATTAAGATTTTATTTGCTTAAAATTATACGTGAAATTAGCCGGTTTTTGGGTTGGGTTGTATGTTTCAATTTAGGACAATGAAACGCACGAGTTCGAAACAAAAGTTATTAAAACAACAAGTTCATACATAACTGGATATTAACATGAAATGCTGAATGTAGTTACGAAATTTTATTTAAACATCACAAAAGTATGCTCAACAATAAGAATTTGATGTTATGACAACATTCTAGGAAGGAAACATAATTGACTGTGATTTAGTATTTTGTAGTTTTGAAAATATACTAATTTAATTCCGTCTTTGTCATAAATAGCTGTATAATACATACATTTGCTAAGTATGTGTGTTATAAACAAACATGTGAAAAACAATACAGGGGGAAATTTGGCACTTCCCAGGAAAATATTACGTTAGTAAAATAAAAATGCGAACGTAGCATGTTAGAAATATAATACCAAAGTTTAAAGATCACGGACATGTAATGAGTGAAACTGGAGGCCTCATGCAAAATTTGCGTAAACTACCACAACCCACAACAGTCATCAAATGCCAGTTATGCAAGACACGTGAGTTTCAATAGTTAATATTAAATATTCATTATAATTTTTATTCAGAGACCACAGCCTCTGTAATTACTCATAAAATAGATACTAGAAAAAATGCGTGCTCGTTGCACGCGTTGTTTAAACCGCATTATTTTCAAGTTACACAGTCCTTTTTCCTTGTGGAATATTAACGGTTAAAAGTGCTGATTCCGCACGAATTTATTTTATTTCGTAAACAACAATGCTCGTGTTTGTTGTCACACACCATGACCCCGTTCAGATTGAGTCCAACCCTATTATTACGAGAATGAAAGGTTGTCGTAGCGACTCAGCGAATTAATCCCAATGTACTCTTACGACATGTTACATGATCGATAAAATTGAAAGTATTACCTACATACTTTCGTATTCGAGCAAGCTTTATCCTGGTGGTTTTATTTTTGGCGCGAGTTTTAAAAACTGTCTGCCTGAGATGCTCAGACTACTAAGTTAAACGGCCATTGTGGGGTCTCATTAATGAAAATAATGTCAGTTTTATAGGTCGAGTTAAGTCTCTCCATTAAAATGCCAAGAAAGCCATTTTGTTTCGTTGATAAACGCGATGGTAGGTAAATATTGAGAAACGAGCGTAATATGAAAGAGTGAAATCCACCTACGGCAAGGTAAGGTGAGGGTATATCCGCTAGGTATTATGTATATAGTTTAGGTTAGGTACGACATCCGTGTGTGCAACAGGCGGGTCTGTATGCTCGTATGCAGTTCCATTAAACGTTATGGCAGCGGCGAGTATCGGTCGCGCTCACGGTGTCTGTAGGTAATGTTTGTGACTCCCGAAATAAACGTGACCGGTGAAGATTTCGAGAAAGGCGTCACGCCAGCCGGTAATGTAGGTGCACTCGCATAAATATACAGTGGTACGATTAAATAACAGACTTTTTCACAGTACCACTCAATTGCTCCGCTTAATCAACGATGCACGGGCCCGTGGGTTTAAACATCGACCTAATATTTTACTGGGTGGGATTCCTCACTGAGTCAGCGGTAATATGTTTTTATTAAAAATGTTATGTCTGTGAATCCAGACGCAATTGTAGAAGCGTCGGCACTGAAGCGTTTTCATTCATTGATGCGGGTAAATGCATGACGCAATCACTATAAGGAGACGCTCTAACTCTGCCGTTCAGTTAATAATGTTTGCACTATCGTAACAATTGGTCAGTTGTCAAGGGCGGCACAAAGATCTTATTTATAAGGATGTTTTCTAGCTAGTAATAATAACCCGTCACAAGACATACGTCCTGTTATGTTGTGGCGCATTGTTGTGTTTAGAGAAATCCGAGAGAATTTACGTGTAACATAAAAGTCGAACAAGAATGTTTTTCAACGAAGCGATCAGTGTAAACATGTTTATCTGTTCCATGTTGAAATACATAATTTATCTAAGGTTGAAGTTGCCTTCGTCTAGTATGTTGAAAGTCGAATAAGCGTTTAATAAAGTGCAAATGGATAATTCTACTTATCACTTCGCTCGGCCCTTTATTTTATTGCAGAATGTTGACATATATATAATATATATTTCTGCACACCATATATCTATGTCAACATAAAACAATAAATGCTTAATCCCAGTTCTTCAGTATTCTTCGTAGTTTTTATAGCCCTCAGGACGACAACACATTGATCAAGAAGTGGATATGATTTTTTCGATTAGTTTTACTAAGCTTCTTTAGGCAAACAATGAGGCAAGGTGTGCATAAAACTGTTCTCACTTTCCGTACTCTAGTATTTCAGGATTACGAATGGAAAACATTACATGATCTAATGGAAAACATTAACCGGGCGCAACGGGCCAAGGTTACCGTTACATACTTACCTACATATTTTAGTCCAGACTGTTATTCTCTACTGGATCTCACAAAGTAGGATGCGCATAACATGAAAAACATTTGGTTTTTTAGTTAGCCATAATATTTACATTCGCTACCGGGAATATCTAATTACGTAGTGGAATGTTATCACGTCATGAATTCTTGTCATCAGGTTTGTGCTAAATATGCTTATTATGTCTGATTATGTGAAGTTATATTTGGTTGGCTGGACAATCACTGTTGACGTTAT
This sequence comes from Glyphodes perspectalis, assembly GCA_951394215.1. Taxonomy (NCBI): domain Eukaryota; kingdom Metazoa; phylum Arthropoda; class Insecta; order Lepidoptera; family Crambidae; genus Glyphodes; species Glyphodes perspectalis. Next base: position 8,325,208 of record OX596205.1, on the reverse strand, counting down.
CAACATCATAAACACGTGCAAATTTAGCATTTGAATTAGACACGTCATAATCTTCATTGTTGATTTTACTTACATACTACTGGTGATCACATTAATGCAAAACAAATTAATATTCTTTACGGCATTTAACAATTAAGTACAACCTTGAGGCAAAAACACGTGTTTACCTTATTGAAATGTAAACAGTAAAAATATTTTTTAAATATTAAACTTTAATTAGAACGATATCATGCGTTGTCGCAGCATCCAGGAGCAAAAGGACAATGCAATTAAATCGTGCTTACCCTCAAGGAACCAATTGGATCAGATTTATTTCAAACGTTTGCCAAGTAATGGCGCTCGCTATCATTAGGGAAATAAACAATTGTTACATTCATACACAACATTAATGCGTACGTGAGTAGCAACGGGAAACACAAGAACCGATGCCAACTAGGTAGCAACATGATGAATCGCTGCGGCTGAAACATGGGTTATTAATCACCCATTAATAGTAACAGGCCGAATTACAGCTCCAGTTGGGTTTATCTAAGTTTTACTGCAAATATAACTTCAGGAATAAGCCCTTGGAAGTCTCTTAATGGCCGGTTATCGGTTACGACTGCGTTAACCGCGCCCGTGAAATATGTGTTCGGCCTAGTGACAATATATTTAATACGCCTCCTTCAAAGTGATTTATCATAACGCCTGAATAGGCCGAGTACAAAACTACTGTTAAGTATTTCAAAATATACAGCAAACGATATTGATAGTTAACAACTAGTTAATAATCTGTATGTGATACAAAGTTTCAGCACAGTATTGCGAAGTATTGTAATCCTTATTAATGTTATAAATGTGCAAATAATTCTGTCTGTCTGTTCCACGCATAAGCCGCTTAACTAATTGCGATAAAATGTTGTACGCCAATAGTTTGTAATTTAAGGGAAGACATAAGGTGGTACGCATGTCTATCACCAGATCGAATTTCACGCGGCACGAACCGCAGGAAAAAGCTAGTCTGTAATGAATTATCTTAACAAAAAAGTCTAGTACAATCTTCTTTCATACGGTTGCATTTTGAAACCTTGGGTTTTTACTATCACTAATTTGATGTACATGGGCTCTGAAACTATATGTCACAACCTAATAATCAAATAAAAATACCCACTTGTTACGAATATGGGTATCCACCCATGCACATAACAAGTATTTGGATTGGTCATAATCTGTAACTCCCCATTGAGATCATAACATCATAGTACGAAGGGTTCTGGTATGGTAATAATAAGCTGATATTCAAAACCATCTGTTATCATCGTTACTACGCGTAATGGAATGTTCCTTCACCGAACAACATAAGCACCTACATACTTACTTATGTTTAAAGACGTGACTGCACATACAATGTTTATTATCTATACGTACTATACTTCTAATGGCCCGTTTTATCCCAATACCTAGCACGTACAGTGAAGTCTAATATTGCTTATACTCTTTGACCTTGACTTCTCAATATGAACCAGATGACCGCCTTATAAGCACATGTGAAGAGCCCTTGTTGGCTCGTATCCAAAACTTTCTAAAAACGGGTTAGCTGCAATCTTTCGATTAAAAGCAACAGTCTGCGGATGAGAATGCAGCTTTTTTAAACCTTGATCGCCAACGACATGAAAAGTTGGAGCATGTTACAAGATAGAAGGGTATCTGTATTAGGGGTATCTATATAGACTAGTGATCGCCCACTGGTCGAAACTCGACCATTATTAGTTTATTTTTTTTTATTATTTATTGAAATATTAGCTTTTTCCACTCCTTCTCCATATACCTAACTGTGCCAAATCTCATACTCCTCCGTCCGCGTAATTCTCATAAAAAGTTGTACAAAGTTTTTGCTACACGTATTTGGTTGATAATACTTAAGATAGATGTATTCATGTTAGTACATATGTATTATTATGTGTATCGCCTCAACTCATCGTCTTATCCGTTACATTTCAATAATAAAGTTTATGTCATTGGTTAAAAAATAAGTACACTAGGTTATGGCTGTAGGGAATCGTGATATGTCGACACGATCACACTACGACGGCTGTTATATTAAGAATTAATAAGTAAAGATTACTAGATGATAAAATAAAACTTAGTAGCTATGTACAGAATTATTAAAAATCTACACTTTAAAAGGCGTCAATTAAGGTACATAAAAGTGTGGTTAAGGGTAATTTTTTAATATAATTACGCTTGCTGCCGCGCATACTTGAATATTGTATCTGCAAGCGTCAGGTATCGCGACAAACTACGCGCTATAATTAGATCGCGATTCAGATTGCTTATGCGCATCGCCGATGCAAAATACTTGGCCCATTTAATATTATGAATATGCATCATATTACACCGTGTTTGTACAGCAAAAAGTGTTCGTGGAAGAATCAACTAACTAACCTGATAAATAAGTATGAGAGATTATAAAATCAATATGCACCGATTTGCAGAACTATGCCCGGATCCGTTTATAGTAGGTATATCTTTCTATATTGAATGGGATGGAAGGTGGATAGAGAAAAGCGTTGTATTACGTAATTATCTCGACAAGCCCGTAATTATGTATATAAATTTCTGTCCCTTTGGTACAAACATATGTAGAAGGATTTTAAGGTTCTAGAAAAGTACAATATGAAAACACACAGGACTAACAGACCACACACGGTACATTTGGACATCAAGTAAATCTATATCTTTCTTGTGATTGTAGTCCGTTCAAGTTTATATTTTTAATTATCCCTAGTCATCGTTTTCAGGTTATTTTTTAGGATTTGTTTTTATTCTGCTAATATTCTTAATTCCTCCAATTCCCCTGTAGCTTATATTCCCCCAATTTATTATTTTATACAAAAGACGTCAGTTTTGGCCACTTAAATTGTTTTGGCTATCTAGTGACTGCAGTGCGTGCATAGTAGGCACTGAACGTACATATTTATCGATACAGGACTGAAGGCTAGTTCCAAAGTTGTGAATTCCTGCATGTTTTACACCTACAAGGTTGCAAGCAAGCAAAGGAAATGACCTAGTAGTTCATGTGGGAAGGCGGACACTAACTTGGCTATATAACATGATTGGCATGATCGTTTCGTCACAGTAAGTTATAACATAATTCGAGCTAAAATATTATTACATAAAAACATATATAATTATCATCACGCCTAAAGGGGTAGGTGGAGTAAAAGGAGCGATACGTTCCTAAGACCACATTCAGCCAAAAATAAAATGGAGTTAGGTTAGATGGAAAATTGTGATAAAGTAGTGATAAGTGACTATACTCAACACCAATACACCATTTGACGTGGTTTGCCACGTGTTAGATGGGGAACAAAGACCAACATAATACAGTATAACATATGACATAATACAATTCGTAAAGATGTTGCAAGTTGCTTGTTTTCCTTTGCATAAAGCTGATTAACATGTTCAGATGCATGTGCAATTAAGTTACGTTATACATATACTTAACATTACAAGAAAATCATCTGATTTCTAACTAGTATGGTCACTTTAGCTGTAGAGCTTAAAATAAATAAATAAATAAATAAATAGCTTGCTTTGGTTCAAATGGCGTTTTAAACCCAGTGTTTACAGGCAGAGTAAGTAGTCTTCATAGAATCCACGAAACATAGGTAGATGACTCAGGTGTTAACCTGAGTATAAACTTATATATATAAAAAGGAACACTGATTTATGAAAACTATGATTGTAGGTTAGGGCACCGTCATTTAGGGCATACATTACTTTTGTATGAGAAAAGTGCCAGTGTAAATAATATGTATTGGTGAAATGTTAATGAAAGAATATCAAGCAAGTTTTCATATTGTCCGACCCATCAATATGTTTGGAAATAAAATAAAATAACCCGCTTACAATAATAAAACCTCTGTAAGGTTGAAAATTTCACTTTATGGCGAAGAATACTTACATCGACAAAGTTGAAAAACGAAATACGGCAAAAAAATATTGTTACACGATAACGTGTTTAAGTTACCAAACTTAGGGTTTATATTGAGACGTCCACATCGTGTTTCGAAACGGGCAAGTGAAACTAATCACAGGTGATTACAATATGGGCCACCAAGAACGGCCAAGCCGGCCCGCCCAGCAACAATAATGGCCCCTCGTTTCTTACAGCCGGGTGTATCTCCAGGACCGAATTTGGTAAAATATTTTACGTTGGGCAATATTTATATTTCAACTTAAATTTATCGTTCGAGATTCATCTCGAATGATTTATTCATTATTTAGATTTGCGAACTCGAGTAAAATTTTTATTCATTATAATGAAAAAATCTGTTTCGAAGATAAGTAAGCGTAACGAAATTAATTCAAGAAATGCAGGGTCATAGCTTATTGAAAAATAATAATTCAAGTTGGATTTTGATCCAACTGATGATGATGTATGAAGTATATTTGTAATGTCTTTGTTATGTTTGATCTATTAAAATTGTAGTTATAACTGCGATAGGAATTGTAACAATGACCGGCATTCATTCTATACTAGTTAGTTGGTCATGCGTAAAAGCGATCTAGACGTGACCGAGATGAACGGTTCACTGGGATTGAGATGATACCTAAACAGAGAACAGCTTTAGGACGTATAAAACCTATTCAATAAACTAATTTAATAATTCAAATTGAAATTCAAATTCAAAATATCTTTATTTATATAGGCTTCAAGAAAGCACTTATAAATAGTCAATATACAAAAAAAAGAACACATAATACTACCACCGGTTCGGAAGGTAGAATCTATCGAGAAGAAACCGGCAAGAAACTCGATAGTTACTCTTTTAAATGCCAATTATACAATTTTGTAAACTTAATTAATCCACACTTAAGACTAGATATCACTGCAGATGAACAATTCATTATGAAGTTAACCATAAATCTTTGTCATTGAGGAATTCTTCGATCTTGTAATAGCCCTTACTCATTAAAAATGATTTAATGCATAATTTGAATCTATGTAAGGGTAATGTTAAAATACTTTGTGGTAGTTTATTGAACATTTTAATACTTAGACCAATAAATGAATTACCACTTTTTTGGAGTCTATGATTTGGAACAGCAAGTTTGTGTTTATTTCTCGTATTAAAACTATGAGTATTTGACTTTTTGGGAAATGATTCAATATTTTTGAATATATACATAATACAATCCAAAATGAATTGTGATGCTATGGTTAGGATTTTTATTTCTTTAAACTTTTCTCTAAGAGAGTCACGTGGTCTAAGGCCGTATATGGCTCTGACTGCCCTTTTCTGCAATACAAAAATAGTTTGTATATTGGCCGCAGAACCCCACAGCAGCAGACCGTATGACATAACGCTATGAAAATAACTAAAGTACACCAGTCTTGCTGTTTCAACATCAGTTAATTGTCTTACTTTTCTGACTGCATATGCAGCTGAACTAAGTCTTCCTGCCAGAGCCGCAATATGGGGACCCCATTGCAATTTAGCATCAATAGTTATTCCAAGAAACACAGTAGATTGAACTACATCTAGTGCTTCATCATTCATAATAATTGGCGTATTAACTTGCCTTGTGTTAGGCATTGAGAACTTAACACATTTTGTTTTTTTTGCGTTAAGAAGTAAGTTATTCGTTGAAAACCAATGAAGAACCCGTGAGAGAGCGTTATTTACGTCGTCAAGAGATTCATTATGTCTATCAATTTTAAAAATCAGTGAAGTATCATCAGCAAATAATACTATCTCACACAAGTCCCTTATAATATCATACAGTTTTTTGTTACCACTGATTGTCGTACGTCGTATCGTATCGTGTCGTATAATGTCATAATAAAATTACTTATCAAAAACAGCATGCAAATATTTATCTATAATATGTTATCCGAGCTAGGCTTAGTTTGGATTAATGCCTATGATATGACTGACTCGATGGCGCATTTGGTAGTGACCCTACCCTCTGCGCCAAGAGTTGTGGGTTCGATCCCCACCCAGGACAAACATTCGTGTGATGAATACTTGTGTTTATTTTGTGTCTGGGTGTTAATATCCAATATTTCAGTAGGTATATATTTGTAAAATACCACTGTTGATTCTGATATCCGTAACACAAGTGCTTAAGCTACTTACCTCAGAGTCAGATTAATGTAGGTATGTGATGTCGTCGGATAGTTATTAAAATTTTATTATTATTTTAAAATGCCTATTTAAAGTATCTAAGTACCTATGGGTCAATTATGGTGGTGATCTCAATCAACGCGCTATCATTTCTTTGGTTTACCTCATAAGGCAAAGAGCAGCGTCTATCTATTGGTTACCACAAATACATTGTACCTAGTAAGTTAGATTCTGACTACACAGATACAATGTAAATTATGTGCAAGCCATAATAACGAACACAATATTTCATTAGCTATAGTATATTGAAATATTCAGTTATGGTTTGTTAACTCAGATATCCCGTGGAAAATAAATTGTGCCTGGAACTTTCGAATCCAATTAAGTAACTTCACTGGGAGTAGCGAAGCGGAAATACTTATCTACTGCAGAGAAAGAGAATGCATTTTACTCGTGTGTGCCGAGCTAACGGATGATTTCAAGTATCGACACTGACATAAAGTTTACACAACTATCACATGCGATAATTGTGAAACTATGCTTCCGTTATTATTTCTATACAAACTATCAGTCAGCTAAATGAATCAGTTTACAAAATCTTACTAATATTATAAACGCGAAAGTTTGTATGGATGGATGTATGTGCGGATGTTTGTTACTGTTTCACGCAAAAAGTACTGCATGGCTTTTAATGAAACTTTGCAATGGTATAGCTTATACATTAGAATAACACTTAGACTATGTATCATCGATGTACCACGCGAGGAAAAGAGAGAAAAATAAACTTTATTTTATATGGTTATATTTAGATTTGTTAAGAATGATCCATTAAATAATTGTTACCGAATATTTAGGACTCTAAACATTTGGTAACAGTTAAAAAATAATCCAGATTACCAACAATAATTACATTTCGTATTTTTAGTATCTCTTTCGCAGAGAAATTCTGTAAAATCATTTAATCTAGGACTCTATCGATCATTACGACTTGAAAGGAAAAAATGCCAACGTATTTTCTCAAAAATAAAAGTTTCTCTTTGTTTTACTTCAAATACCTCTCGTCGTGACAGGTCGCTAGCAAAGTAAACTTTTGCAACAATGCACAAATTGGTGCTGGCAAGTTTCATTAACAACTGCTACAGTTGTAGCGCTAAACCACACGCGATGTTTACCCGAAAACGAATAAATCTGTGGTATAATATATAAGAGTGGTATTTTTACTTCGTGCTAAAATGCAGCTCGACTATTAAAATGTTACCTCTTCGGTAACCAGAGAAATCCTACTACATTCGTTTATTTAATATCAGTTGTGTGTAACTGTGCATTTATGTGTGTGTTTCTACGAGTTTATATTAAGCACTACATTATTTATTTTATCTAAAGACGTAAAGATGGCACACAAAATGTTACATATAAACGTAAGTTTAAAATATTAGTATAAATGTCTCTGAAGCATCTGTAAGAAACTGGTTCATTTTTCCGAGCCAAATGCATTTGGCATACTTACACATAAGGTTAATCTTGCATGCGTGATTGAGCCACAAACATCTGAACATCGTCCGATAACATCTGAATGCCATTGTATTTATAATTTAGTTGCCTCTTTAGTGTAGGCACAAAGTAACTTTACTCGGTTACGACAATACGTAGAATCGGCGGAACTGTTACAAAATGCTTAAACATAAAACTGGGTATGCCTTTTAACATAAACATATTGTGTACATTTTGAACAGTCAGTTGTTGTATAGGTATAATATGTTGATCGACCTTGTGTCAGCGATAAGCACAGCGTATACGAAGTCAATGTGTCACCAGCTCACTGCCGGTGCATAAGATTACAAGATAACACGTCTGTCTCAGGGATGCCTATTCTACTATGGATCAGACTAGGCATTCTAGCTCCTGAAAATACAAACAAAATTCTCATCTTGTTTTCTTAAACATGTATGAAAGTCACACGTAGAGCAAATTGCTTGGTTCAATGAAACAATGAAAATACAAATTTAAACATTTCGCAAAATTTCATGCATTAATCTTGTATTAATTTAAGTGTTATTAACTTAACCCTAGCAAATAGTCCCATTAGCAGATGCATATGAGCCCGTTTTATTTATATTAAATTATATGGCTGCTATAATTTTGACAGCCCTGCTTATCTGTCGTTAATTTTATGTTACGTGCTTTACCTTAGCTAATTTTCTCTTACCTCCAATGATGAAACATCTCTGAGGTATTTTGCATGTTATCTTTAGTGTACAGTATGTAATTCATCTTCACCGAATTTTCGTTTACAAAAATGTGGTTGTATATTAACATACTTATATATTTTTTTTATTACAGGTAAGTTAACAGAATACAATACGATGGATTGATTTATAAAAGGTATAGTAGTTCAAAGTAATGTAATATTGTTTATATTAAAGCTATAGAATTGTTTTCTCAATAAAAATGTTAACAAAGCTGTATAAAACGGACAACATTTACATAACATTCTTTCCGACAAAACTAATTGGTACATTTATAGGCTTTTAAATATTCATGCCGACGATGAAACGATCAATGACGGTTAATTTGATTTACATATTATGTAGCTGACAAATATATTACGAGTCACATAATGAGAAACCATCGTTGAATCTAGGCTAATGACGAGGCGACGTCCTGTGAGATCTAGACTCAATGATGCCATAAATTGAAGTGCATTATCAAATCATTAATCGAGTTACAACGAATCGCTTTGTTGTTCCACTGTGAATAGATCATGGTGTGATGTACTATGACTTCAACGTTAATGGTGCGAGTCATTTGTCTAGAATCATTTACAACCGTTCTGCAACTATTATTAACGCGTGTTGTGATCTAATCATTTTAGCTAAATAACGCCTTTATACATGGTCATACAATATTTTGAAAGAATTTGACAACATTTGAAGACGACGATAAAATGGAAACCATAACATAAAGTTCGATATTAAGTGTTCAGTTCAATTACGGTAACTTGTTTCGTTTCAGATATTAATAAATAATGTTGTCAGGACTTGTATGGATCAGAAATGCGCTGCGAAACACTGGGGTGTACTGATTGGATACAACCAACTACTACCCGTTCGGTCGTAGGTCGTACTTCGTAGTAGCTAATATAAGCAATCCGGTTTTAACATAACTGAGAGGGAGATTTTATATGGCGTTCCCACCTGCCTGAAGGGGCCTGAAAACTTGGCCTCGGTCTTTTACTCTAAGAACCGACCGTACCAGTATACTTCAACTAAATTTGTCATTGCGCACATTTGACGATGTCTTTAAATTTAACCGAGTAATTAACCTTACAATAACGTCAATTTGCTGTATTACTGATAAGTTTGGACATAATTTGATTTAAAAGATGTTGCAATATCTCTGTAATTTTTTGTTTGGACTGAATAGAAATAAGTATTGAGAATAACAATTAACCAGTGCAACGAGAAATTACGATATCACTTATCTATTTTGAGACATGTTGGCACAATTCCCCCTGACGCGCTATCTGACAAGGCAGTCAAGCAGTCACGATGATATTACTTGTTCTCCCGTCCAACACACGCGCATATAACGCGTTACAAATAATTCAAAATAGAGGCGATGTCCTTCACCCACCAATTTTTGTACCAGTTGCAATTATCCAATAATAACCGGAGCTTAAAAAAAAACGTTCCACTGATACTGTAGAGAGAAATGTAGATCGACTGTGTCGGCGGTAATTTATACAACAGACGTGAAATTACATCGATCATTTGTAAACGAAACGATTTATGAGTGCGTGCGGTTCGAATATTTTTGGTATTTTCCCGCGTTAGCTCTATGCGAGGTCTGTAGCAGCGTCGACGGCACGTTGCTTGCAGCTCTGTGCTCGTAGTACGAATAACGTGACTCACAGCAATGCGCCAACTAAGAATTCCGCGAATAATATCGCTGCGCTTTGATTTGGATTGATTACTTCGTGGACTGAATTTGTTTTTATGTATGAATCAGAGCAGCAACAACGAATACATAGTAGGTATAAAAATGTATGAATGTAGCTGCCTTTTAATTTCCTTATTTTTATTCGTTTCAAGTAATGCAGGTAGGTAAAATAAAAATAAATTTCCTAACCTACTTACAAATTTACCTTATACTCAAGTGTGTAATGTTACAGTAGGTATAATAATTTATAATTAAACATGAATTCATTCATGATTAACCCTAAATGTAGAATTAAACCGCAACAAGTACTAATTACACGCTTAAACAATATTATTCCTTATTTTTTTGTATATAATTTTTTAACCACTTTGCGAATAGTTAAGCAGAGTAACTAAACAATTCCATAAATAATAACCTACTGTTAATTTCCGTTGCAGACACACACTTACAACTTAAATTGTTTCTATGTTAGTTAGGTAAAACAATACACACATTTCTGTTAATACTTTTTAGTGGCTTGAAAACACTTTGCTTCTTGTTTTAAAGGGGGGTACTATCGTGCCCCCAGATAGTAACATCATACATTTAGAAGGATAAAACGACAGACATAGGCAACTCGGCATTTCTTTTTGCGTCAAAACAGTAACTTGCAGCAGCTCAATACGACAGATTTCTTGAGTCAGCTGAAAATTGCGCCATAGCACAACCATATGAAACTATGTATTTATGGGCTACGTACGGAAGTCAGTCAAGCGAGCGAAGTGAAGTGTTAATACGTCCTTGTTATAATAAGGAAAGTTCTTGCATTAGAATTAGTAGAAGCTTTTTTCCTTCCTTATTATAAAATTTATGAAAGCTGATGCTCTAAACATCACGCAATTACCGTTAGCTTTATGGAGATATTGGCGTTAAGTTAGACCGTGCGGCCGGTTGATAATATCTGACAATAAAGTTGATCAGTTGCATTACATTGCACCCACCCTCGGCATTGCTGGTTGGCCACAGTGTAAATATTTTATTGCATTTTAATAGCTGGTTTCGGAATTAAGAATGTTTTTTTAGGCCAAAAAATATATTTCACGTTTGCGAGCCAATGTGTGGAATCAAACCGCAATTCAGTTTAAACTTCAATACCATAATCCTAAAGCGACCGACTGTCCTCGATTACGCGGAAATGTCTAATTTCAAAGTAGCAACTTGGCACGTAGTCACATTACAACGCCTGCAAGCTTGAAATATTTTTAAAGTAGGTAATTTCATAACATACATACTATCACGCCTGCAATAACTCTCGCCTCTGCCTAGCCATTTCCTTGGCCTCTGCCAAGCAGCATACTACATATGTGCTACTTAGGTAAACCACATTCAGCCGAAGATGAGTTAAACTAAGTAATTTCATAAAATGCCGCATATTTTTGTTTGCAAATTCAATAAATTTATAATGTTAATATTCTTGAGTCTAATGTAAGATACATGACTTAAAACAACAACAGTTTACAATGTAATCTTAATAAATTTATTTTCTTATAATAGAATTAGATTAGACCTCTTAAAATATCTTGTAATATTTTTGACTTTGACTTGATGTGCTGCATTATTTAATTTTTATTCTAAGTTGTTTTTTGTTGGCTCTGCTGTCTGTTGTCAAAGATTATATTAAATAATCATTTCTTCATTAAAAAATAATTTGAAATATAAAGATATTGCATTGAATACTAGACTACCTCCTACAAAATCTTCGATCGCGTCGAAATACCGCGCAGTTTAGGAAATGGTTCACAAATTGGTAATATTCACAACAAACTTACCTACCAGGCTATAATAAATCTATACTAATCTTATTGAACAAGTAGTTTAACAAGTCTATGCAGATTATGTACATAAATTGCTTTATAATTATGCGTCGTTATCATTCCTTCACCATTAAAAACATATACTGTATGTTACAGTTAGATTCTGCCTAAAACGTAACTTGAAGTTTCTTACACATAGGTGCAGTGATTTTTAAGTTAAAAAGATGAACCCAAATAACTACTTTATAAAAAACAATCTTAACTCTATTTTTAATTAGGTATAGGTACACTTTACGTATAGGTACATTTATCATGATTTTAATAATCATGGATTTTTTTTAACTAATGAAAGCTTTAAGTGAAAATAAACTTAATATTTATTATTTTCACAGATACATAATAAATATCTGAGGCATTAACTAATTAACTTGATTAATTAAACGAAGCAAACAACTCTTACTATGGCAGGCGCGCTTGCTTGAAATATGATTGCATAAATTCTTAATTACGAATGTGCGAACTATTAGACATGGTTTCCTCGTCTGTGTATTTCCAGGAAAACTAAGTGTTAGTAATCCAATTAATAAACCAGCCACTATTAACTTAATGAAATTAATTTTCTCGAGTGTAAATACGAGACATTCATCTCAATAAAACCTGGTTTATTTCAATTTAGATTTCTCAGTACCTAATTGGTTATGATTGGTTAAGCTTCTTGGTTCATACTTTACTTTCTTTAAACATAAATATAATCTTAAACAAAAATGATTACTTAATTGAATATTACATACGATTTTTTTGGATAGCATTTTATATAAGTGTCCCATGTTGGTCTGCGACTCAAAATTAATGTGTTAACTGTGTTTCTTGCATATGGGGTTTTGGATATGCGATTGTGTAGGCGACGAGTCACTTGTCACTACTTTTTCACAATTCTACATCTAACCCAGCCCAGTTTTATTATTGGCTGAATGTGGTTGAAGAGGCCTGCTGCCCCTTTGATTCTGCCCTGCCCTGTCCTGCCCTGTCTTGCCCCTATGCATATGCATATGGTGGAAATAACAAATTTAGCCTGAGGTATTCCATTATTTACCGACCATTATTTAAATTCATTTCATTATTTAAATTTATAACGACTACATTTTGAAGAAGCTGTGACCTGAAGAGATTTAGATGAAATAAGACAAATTCGTCAACAGTACTTTTCTCGAAAAGTTATGAAATTCCAGGTAACTGAGATACGCATGAAAATTATGGCGAATGGTTTTTAAAAAGCTTTTATATAAATATGTAGTGGCAAAGGAATTACAATGTTTTATGTTTTAACAAATTGTCAAACAAATACATAACAGCGTGCACTGATTTACCAATTAAATAGTTATACCGACAGTCGCTCCACATACATTCTGCTCTTAATAACTAAATTAGGTGTCACACATCTAGGAAATGGGTCGAGGCCGAATGTACGGTTCGATCATTGCAAAGAGGTACCTCGTATCTTTTACTACTCCGTAATATGTCGTCACCCGTGATAAAATAATATTGTTTTTAACCGACTTCAAAAATAGAGGAGATTCTCAATTCGACTGAATTTTTTTTTTGTCGATGTGCGATGAACTTTTCACCAGGCCCTTAGTTTGGCTAGTGAAAGGTTTCAAAGCCTTTCCTAAGGTATTTCTTCCAGTATGAATGGAATAACATTCCTCTGATGTGACCTGTTTGATGTTATGTGAGTAAAGCAAGTAATGTGTGAATATTATTTATATAGGTACGTGCACATTCTACGATGTGCTATCGAAGTGAAGTTTTGTAACGATTTCGTGCCAAAACATACTAACAGCAGATCCACAAGAATACAGTGCAAACAAAGTGACGAGTTAAGTAAAGAATGCAGTGGAAATCGTGTGAAGTGTGTTGTTAGTTGTGAGTGGCCGCGGCGGGCGCAGGCCTCGAGTGTCATCTCCATATGAAGGGCTGCTAACTGCGCCCGTGTCGAAAGCAGCCTTTCGTTCGTTTAGCACGCAACTAAACGAAACACGTGTTGCAACCAACCACCGCGCGTCCACAATACCGCGGTCAATTGGTGAAACTACGCTAACGATTCACGACAAACGTCCGGAAAAGCGAGTGGAAAACCTCTACATTATACAAAGTTATACGTCAAACGGCTGACCTCAGCGTCAATGTTACTGTAATTTATGTAACATGAAGTATGATAATAATGTTGAGTTCATGTTTATCTACTAGTCATTTGATGCTCGAACAGAACGAATACAAATTGCCACCGCATTCGCAGCCGCCACATTAAGTCAGCGACGTAATAAAAGGCGGGCTCAGGGCGTAAGTACCTCGCCGCTCGCGGGCGGGCCAGGGAACAAAGGGTAATACGTCTCGGAATTGGCTTTTTGAAAACAGGTGAGGCCTCGTCACTGCCACAACGGCGCGCTCGCTTTCCTGACAAGTTATAAGCATAAATAAATTGCGAAGGCCGATTACTGATTTCGCTCCCAATCTCACCTGGTTCATGCGTGAATGTGTATCGGATCGTTCCAGGCATTCTTTCATAACCTAAACTCCGCTTTAAACGCGTGAGCGCTCATAAATTCTGTTTTATGTCGGCACATTTGGAAGCTATTGGTTTTAAATTTAGAAAATGAGTAAGCAGTATTTCATAATGTTGGAAGTGGTGCTATTACTCAAACCTAAATAGCTTATTATTGTTGTCTATATATGTAAGTACGAGCACAAAAATGGGTTTAAATAATGAATGTAGCTCCTCGGCTGGACGTAAATAAAACTCGCTCTGACAGGCCTGACATTTACGAGGGTACACAATACACAAACCGTCATGTCAATTTGTGTCGATGTGCATAAACTTTAAAGCTCTGTCACTACCTAGTCACTACCAGATCGGTCTAAAACCGTCCGTATCAATTAAATATTAATGTGTGAGAACTGAGAACATATATCGACGTGTAATTGATATATAACACCTGATATCAAGTTACTACAATTAGCTGATGTTCAGTTGAGCTTACAGAGTCATGGATCATGCCTCAGGTAACTGCAAAAACAACTTAAATGATAACGTCAGCCAATGTTTCTATATTGTATTCATAAAAACAGCTTTCGTATTTTTATGTCCGTAAAACGATAAAAGTAGTTAAGGAACCGACAATTTTTATACCGGCCCAATACTAAGAGTGTTTTATACACTATTTATCACGAAGTTTTCCTGCGAGCACGAAATTTCTTCTAATTAATAAGTATGTATTCGACTGCACTTAAAACGTGTCTGAGTTTAGCTACACGTTTGTATAACATCTTGCCACAGTTAATGTCGAAGACTCTGCACATACTGGTAGTTTTTTTTAATGAATTTATACTATTATATCTACTATCTGATCTAGCGTGAAATATTTTTTTGAGAGGTGATAAAATACGACTACATCATTCATATTTACGGATGTTTAGTGCCTAACTTCGCACATGTTACCGAAGGATTTGGAATCCGTGTTATGCAGTAAACATTGAGTAAGTCTCAACCAATCATTTAAGCCCGCTTCAATGAGTCGTCCGATCACCTCTAATTCAATTTGCCAATGGTCCATAATTTGTCGTTGTCTCTTTTTTGACACCGCTTTTTGTCGACGCTCGTTAACGATCACTTTTGTATCAATCATGATTTTTTTTTTCATTGTTAAGAATACATACCCTTGAAATTGATTAGCGAATCAATAACATAATCATGAGGAATTGCGTATTTATCTAATTTTATTGAATATATTCAATGCTTTTAATAGAATTAACAAAAGCAAAATGATAATGATATTTTTTTTTACGTCTGCTATCTGTCATTCCAACAGCGCAGCGAGTACAATTATTTTCAATGGATTTATGACGTTTGGTAGCATATGGTGTGGTGCATAATGACATTGGTCTAACGGATGGGACAATACCTATAAACCGCAGAGTGTTACAATTTATAAGACTAAAAGTGGCCAAAACTAAATTACACATTTTTCAAAACATAATATCAATAAAATCGATACAATTACGAAATGAGCCATTAAAACACATTCACATTGAAGTCCGATATGTGGAACACATTCCACTAAGACGCAGATCCATTTTCCAATTGCTCAAATGCATACTGATAAACTAGAAGCAATTTTATCCGAGTGATCGATTGCGATTCCTGCCCTGATACAAACTGGGAATGTATCATAATTACGCCACAGTTATTGATGGTGTGTGTGCCGGACGATTAGGGACACTGATTCAATTAAGGTATAAGTGAGTTATGACTGGGCGCATCAATATGAAACTTTCATTTGATATTTCTGGTTAGTTCCTCTATTTATGTACTGCAAAATGATTTTCAAATTCCTTATTTAGGGAGGCCTTAAATATAAGGTCACTTTCATGTATGGCTCTGTGTTTCTAGTCAAATTGCCGTAGACAATGCAGTCTAATAAAACATTTATTTGTATCGTATATTTTACTCAACTTCAAAATATATGATATCACAATTTGTGTATATTTTATATCATATATTTTTACGATACAACACACGACAACAGATCATTATGCGCCTTATTATACACAATTTTTGATAAGCGAGCAGCATACAGCTTTATGACAGGAATTTATCATCACTTTTTCCGGTGCTGTTTTTGTGTAGTTGACATTTTACACCTTGATCGGTATGCGGGGCGACCATTGAAGTAATTATATATACGGTACTTTACTATTATATTGGCGAGTACATCGATCAACATCGAACGGACTCCGATAAATCAGCATCAGAGGAGTGGACAACCTCGATCGCGCCGTGACTCAGTCGATACATTAATGCAGTGATCTGCCTAAAGGCTTAACGCATAAATTTAATAATTGCAGACGCGTAGACAATGCAGATACAAGTGAGTCGGGGACCCTATGAATAATACATACAAAAAGCGAGCGATACCTCAAAAGATATAGGGCCCTGGGACGCGATAGGCAACAATTTTATTTTTATTTAACGTTTCAGGGTGAGCCACTGCTGGGACGATAACACATGAATAAAAATATCCCTTTTGTTTATAGCTACCGTATGGTAATGGCGTTCGAGCTTATTTGTTAAACGGGTAATAGTCCAGAAAAACTCAGCGGCGAAACGAAACGCGGATCATGCTTGACCGGTTTTCATTCATAAATTGTGCACGCATTTTGAAAACATTTGTCAACGCTCAATTATCGCTACCAGTGGGCGTGAGAATCATCGTGGTTCGTAGTAAATTACACAAATACCGCAATGCACTAAAAATAATTTGCAATGAATCATGGCTCATTCAGCCGTGGAGACGGGTGACGCAGCTTTATAACTCTTATCGCAGCCGTTATGGCAATTTCTGTGAAGTTTAAATTATGTATACAGTACACGACACCCTAGGTATCTTGTGTGTTCACATGCTTACTAATGATAGTTTAGCATTATGTAATGATGAAAAATATATATGCAATAAAAAGTGACTTTTTAATTATTTTTAAACTGAGAGTGTAATGAATAGGATAATTAAATTTATAACGATCATCCACTAGAAAAACTTTACATAATGGATTTTCTTGTTGCTATGATCAAGGTTTCTTTAATGAATTAAGGAAAGTCATCAATAAAATACGAAAAGAAAAAATTGAATATTTACCTCGGGCGCTCTGCTCAGGAACACACAGATGTTACATACTTTTGCCCCAACAAATTCCTGCATAATGTTTTAATAACATGTTGATAGCCCTGAGGGTCCAAGTAGGTATAGCTTTTGTTGGACAAAAAGAGTTTGGGCACGGAAGTGATTTCAAGATGCACCATTCACTCCAAAAGTAACATCACTTTTGTATTAAAACTTTATAAACATAAAAAAAATATTAACTCGATAAGCACAAACCCAAAAATGACAAAAATGAGCAGGTAACACATACATTCTGTTACATTGAGGATATTCTTGCTTCACAGAATAATGAAGCATGAATCGCTCATCGAACTTTTGTAGTAGTTTAAATAAAATATTTTTTAAAATTATCATATCATAAAGCGTTATCTCGTTTTTAGTAAGTATTCATGTGGATTCTGATCCTAGCTTTAGTGAATAATAACTTTCATTTGACTTTAATAACTCTTATACAAGGAAACCGCAGTAGAAATTTTATAAAAGAGGTACCTGTTGGAGTTTAATTTTATTTAACCCACTATTATGAGGCGACGTCTTCACTCATTTAGTTTCCGCAGCTTATAAAACTCTCTATTTGGTGAAAGGTCAAATCAAAACGTTGTTAGTATCCTGTTTACATTTTATGTAATTTCACAAAGTAATGTCATCATTATTTTGAGGAAAATTTTAACTGCAACGACCGTTGCGAATTAGAATTGAGCGCATAAGTTTGGTAAGTCCTTATCTTACGCTGGTCACGTTTACACGACTCTAGGAAGTTATTAGTTGATTTTCCGTAGAATTGGCCATCGTAAATAAATAGTATATTTTATAATACATTTAATATTCAATATTGCCAACAATTTCCATAAATAATTACTTACACATTAAAATACTCTCAGACCCATAGGAAATCACAAATCTTATTTTTTACTTTCTATTTTGATTGGTGAAAATTTATATCATATTAAAAGAAAATATTACATTTTGTTGCAAATCAAATAAACGCCTCTAATAAAATGAAAGATCTAAAGTAATATATACATTTAACTACGGATACTAAGCCGCAAGAAACCATTTATATGACCAATACATTGCAAAACACCCGATATCTTTCAAGCCATACAACTATATTGCATTAAAAAAACATGGAGCAAGTATTTTTAATTGGACTATGATTATACTTCTAGCCGCTTATTATGAATGATTAATGATTTTATTCACTGCCAGTATATCATTTGCCCCATTATTATTTATCAGCAAAGCATGCAAGTGCATCGATAAGATACTATATTGTCGGGCTAAAGCTCGGACGTGGTACAGTCAGTATCAGAATACCGGCTGAATATTTAAATACCGATTTCTTAAGTGTTTTGTTTTTTGTTTTTTTAAACTGTCAATTCATGCATTATTTTGCATCATAAAAAATAAAATATAGACGTTTTACTTTGAAAACTTTGTGTTTGTTTTTATTACATAGGAGTCCACACATTTATTTATTTACCTTAAATTAGTCGCAATAAATGAGTCACCTCATTTAAGCCGCTGTATAAATGTTCAATACAATAAAGTAAAGATATTTTCTTATTCAATTTAATGCATTCCCAAAAATATTCACCTAAAAATCTTTACATCCACTTTTAATTGGTTCCATCCGTATACTTGTCATAGTGATAGAAGTGGTACTAGTACGGAATACCGGAATGTATTCGTTATACACAAACCCTATCAGCCGTGGAGTGGCGGCTAGCGCGAAAGTTAACCTTGAAGCTTTACTGCAGTGCGCCGTGCATGAGATTAACGGTGCGCCGGCGCAAGCTGCTTTCCCTACAATTATGCACAAACTACAGGGTTACCCCTTGATTTTTTAATTTCCTCAAAATAATTCGTTTGAAATTTGCAATAACATGGCTACTTTTAAAAGGAAAATGATGACGAATAAACGTAGGAGGTAGTTACAGTTTTACTACCGCTTCAAGGATTTCTTTACCATACAAATCGAGTATGAAACATCAGATCGCAAAGATTTACAGTCGCTATTTTAAAGTTGTTATGTACGAGTGGCTATTGTTTTTAGTAAAATTATTCTTAGTTACATTAGTCAACTATTGTTTTACTTTTGAGGTAAAGGGCGAGCAAGAATAGATTAAAGATTAATACACCTACGTGTATTAAGTAAAAGTAACAGTATAGGTTTGTATCTAAATTTTGAAAGTATCAGTGGTTCTTGTATTCTTTTATAATAATTTATCAATGAATACAATAAATATGTCGATTTTGTTTCTGAAACTGACCGCTGCTTTGGTCTCATAATTATAAATATGACACATTGTATTGTATTATTGTTTATCTCTATAATTAAGTAGGTTAAGGTTGCTTGCAGCTGCAACACTTTACATAAGGATACAGTTGTTAAAAACCATTGATTAAGTTTCAATAAAAAATAGAACTTAGTCCAATTACGTCGTATCGAAACTACTGTTTGAAAGTAATATGTCTGACAGAATAATTGATACAGTGTGGCCCGCATCCATTATCGAATAACAGTATCAGATTACAAGATATTTCAGATGTTTCGCTTTATTTTAGGCCGATATGTAATTCCAGCGAAATTGGCAAGAAGATTTATGACGTGTCGCCGACTCAAGACCTCGTCTCATAAATCGATGTAATGGTCTGATCCAAGAATCGATAGCAAGTTATCGATGCCAAGGAACGCTGTCGATGTAGAAGTAGGTACTATAATGGTTGTGAAAGCGGTAAAGCGGTAGGTGCTATGCTGGGCACTGCGAGCTTTTGAAATGACTCTTGTATAAAAGTACGACAATGATCGATTTTGATCGATAAGCGTTCCCACACCAAAACAGATGTGCTTTGGAAAATGCCTTTCCGAATCTGTAGCTAATAATCAAATTACATAGTTGTATATCACATACCTTAGAAGTAATAAAGTAATAATCACATACCTTAACGTATATATAGACGCATCTTTACTTATTCGTTGATCTCGGTTAGAGGATAATCTAGGACTAATCATGCTCTTGGTTGTATTAGTTACATGGGCGTATATTTCTGTTTAGAGTAAGATATTTTCAAGTACGCGAGGTCAATGTTAGGGCAGTGTAAGTGGTGCTTTTATATGTGGGCGGTCAAGTTCACCGCTCGTAATCCGCTGTTAAGACCCGCGGGGTCATCGGTTCACCGACGCTCCTCGCAGAATAGAAGAGCCGCCGTGACTCATCAAACAAAATTGTTTTCATACTCAGCAGGTTGTTTGCTCACATTTCTTAGTAATTGCCCTCATCGGCTTTGGTACGTGCGGTTAGGGCTTAAATAAAAATATATGCAACAAGTTCCTTATATAAATCGGCGTGGTTAATTATTTCAGTTATTTACATTGGAACAATTGACAGAGACAGATGAATGGCTTTGTTGTTCTTCTAGTGTTTTAACTGTATTGGTTTAACGGGGACAATAATAATTTTCCTTATCCAGTGTCCTTTATTCAAAGCAATTTAATAGATTCTTGTTGCGTTTAAAGTGTCATTATTACTATTACTATTTTATTATACTACTAATCTATTTTATTGAAAGTGAAAAGTGTGTGACTTTTTAAATTGTCGTTCTCGACGGGAAAGCACCATCGTCGTGCGAAGATCAACCCACATCATCGAACTAAAACGTGAGTTGGCCGCAAACCAAGAACACTAATTCTCACTCCACCGCTTCGAATCATTGCACTTTATGCAACTATAGTAAATTACCAATCTTAAGCTGTAAATGGTTTCACCTTGGGGCTCGAATTAGAAGCTGCACTTCAAACAAATACTCCCAACAATGTTGGCAATCAAAGAAAACATGAAACATCGATTAGAATGGAAACTTAGTACGACGTGTTTTGACTTTAGTAATTTAACTCCGTTGAACTATAATCACGGACCCTTGAATGGTCTTATTTAAATACTCGTAATCCTGTGTGCCTTTGGTCTGTTACATTAGGGGATTTTAGGATATATCTGAGTGAACCTACGTTGAAATCGTTTTGTGTTAGGATTATTTGTTAAGTAAGTTTATGTTCCCCGGGTCCCTAAGAGATTAGAAGTGTTGACTGTTGTATAAAGCGGTAGGTGGCGCCAGCGCGGTTGATTCGCACTTCACACGCTCGGCTCGCGGCTCGAGTGTTAATTCAACACTTGTGACCCCTCGCCTAGCTCGCAGGAGATTGAATTTCCTATGAAAATTGCACTCGTAGCTAATGCTAATTTTGCTGTTCAGGCAAATCATACTATTATTCTGAAGTAGTATAGCATAGTATTATACCGTAACAAGGGATCAAGTAATTAATATAATTTGTCGAATCCGGCTCGAAGGACCGAAAAATTGAATTGAACATAGTCCTAATATAGGCTTTTCTCAAATTGTATACTCAAATAAAACCACTTAATAATACAACCTACATTAAAGTTGTTTACTTTGATCATGTATGTGATCTATTCATAAAAGCACACCGTTCTTGAGAATATTATACGCATGGACTTAGTGGTGGCATTATACTGCCTACAAAATCATAGACTTATCCGAGTAAATAAATATAGATATGGACATAAAAACGTAAGCGAGAACAAACATCGACGCCTACACCGCAATTACTATCCGCTTAAAAGCAAACAAACGTTCGTTCGGATACAAACATGCAGCGGATCATGTGAGTAATGTTAATAATCGGTAGAGACCACCATTATGGTAATACTATAACATAATTTGTACGTATATTTGTTAGAAAACAATAAAGTGGATGAACTATTTGACCAGTCAAAGAGCGAACTAAATAGTTTGTTCTTTGAATGGTTCGTTTCGTCCAAAGTCTTATGATCGATACCGATACTTCGTCAGATATTAAAAACTTTAGTTCATATTACGTTTCTTTCAGGCTTATTCCTTATTTGGTCTTGTGGTTTCAGCATGCTCACTTAATTATTGAACTTTGTAATTATTATTCACTTACTAATCATTGGGAAATATATCTGAGGTAAGACAACACTTATTCGATTCCTCATGATTCCTGATGATGTGATTTGCATTTCTCGTGTAGGTATAAATTGGTCAGAGAATATACAATAAATACAAATTATGTTACTAAGCATTTGTTTATTATCGTCTTACACGAGTGTGATGACAATAATACATTGTAATGAATTCCGTTTTAGGAAAAAGCATTCTCAACACATCGTAAAATAAAAATCGTTTACAAGTATTCGAAATTTACTCGGGATTGCTCAGTGCGCATATTTACCTAAAGTTGATCGTTGACGTTTAAGCAGAAACGACGTCCCAAAAGTTTTGGGGCTTACTTCAGGAAACTATAGGTTATGTAAATTAATTTATTTAAAATGAATTCTTTATATTGCAGGGGAAACCCTTTATCTTAATTTTTATATATCTTCTATTTTGCTTAGAATGTCCTTTAGTCACTTTTTTTAACCATGCTGTTAATAAATGAGAGTACTTTTTATATCTATTGTGGGTAGGTATTCGCAATAAAGTTGCAGTAGTCGATTTCAGTTAAACTTAGTACTAATTTATTAATGTGATACGACGTTACCAATTAAATTTATTATTTTCCTATTACTAACTTATAATTAATTTAAAGATCGTAGTCAATGTCTCTTTTCATGTGCAACTTCGCTACATTTTGACAATTCGATGGCACATTCGGTAGTGACCCTGCCTCGTGCAGCAAGAGTTGTGGGTTTGATCCCCACCCAGGACAATTATTCGTATATTGAATACTTGTGTTTGTTCTGTGTCTGGGTGTTAATATCCAATATATATTTAGTATATATTTGTGATATCACTGTTGTTTCTGATATCCGTAACAAAAGTGCTTAAGCTACTTACATCGGAGTCAGATCAATGTATGTGATGTGATATAGACCTTAACACTGTGACTAACTTTCCTATAACACCTTAGTGGCGTTGCCAAATGTTTCCCTTTGTCAAATATTCGGGCCTTGTACCGGATACAATGAACACAAACTCGCGATGTGTTCTCGGCTCACGCTATGGGCACACGCAACACAACATAAGGGTCCTTGTTAGATGTGAGAACTTGACCTTCTTAAGACGTAGCTGCGTAGGTACTTGATACAGATCAAACTGAGCATACGTTGGTACAGTCAGCGACATTATACATATGTTGGGCTTGGGACCTTACGACATTGATGTAATTGATAGTTGATCAATTGAGATTCAAGAATGTTAATGGAACCATTGATTACGCGCGCAAATATTTTATTGACGCTGAATGTATGTATGTCAACACGATTATATAAATTAAATTAATAGTTTTATGGATTTCGCAAAATTTATTAATAATATAATTGATACATTCATATCTTACTAGTTTTTTAATAAAAAACTAAAAATCCATTTATTAAGAAACCCATTTATTTAAAACGTAAAAAAATATGTATAAATCCGTCAATCGCGATAATGATAAAGGTTAACTGGGCAAATAGTTTCAAGTAATTACAGCTGGTGTTATTAAAATGAGGCAATCTGAATGAACAACTCTATTATATTAATTTATTACGTCTATAAAACTACATCATGTGTTCAATGCCAAATAACAATCCGACGGGAGGACTTTCATTTGTCGGCGAGTGGGCTCCTAATATGTAACCCGTTTGTCAAGCAATTCCAGTTTCTTACGTGCAGTGTGGGCTGCATTACCATCGCTGACAGACGACTTCAATTGGCGATTTTTGTTTCACTAGAATTGACAGGGACTTGCGAATTCAACATTTACTCTTTTGAATTCATTTTAATTTAAATATTTTATATATAACGTGTACAAATGTACAATTTGAGATTAGTGTGTATCCAAGTTATAGGAATATTATTCCCAACAAGTATTGCTACAATTTACATAAATTAATACAAAACGCGGCTCTTTGGTAAGCGTATCACATTGAAACATTTGGAACCTTTTATTTTTACCTTTTTTTAATATATGTATATTTCTAATGGCCATATATAAATATATGTATGGATAATATATGTATGTAAGTAAAATTTGGACAGAACAACAAACCAAATAGAAAAGGACAAAATAATATGCATGCTTATACCTAAACGTTTCGATAGTAAAAAAAGTAAGTTTGTATTTCAAATATGTCGAAAGTAAAGATTCGTTAACCCAAAAATATTCAGTTATTATTTAAATCTTAAAATATGATGTTAAGTGTTAACCGTCGGACATTTAAAAATAATTTTCACTTGAGTAACACTCATCGCATAATTCGTGAGATTTAACGCCTCATTTTGTTGTCATTAACATTTCAACGCGATGCATTTTTGCATTCCGCCATTTATCACGAGTGAAAATAAATACAAAGCAAACAAAAGACGGCGGGCATGCCGGAGCGGCGCCTGACAGACTCTCGACATATTCACTCAACAGGATTCAAAAGTTCACAAAAGGTCCACACATCACGTGGAAATACAGCACTCGAACCATGACGCTTACTTTTTAAGCATTGTTGTTTATATGACCCATGGGACTGTTGGAGGTTGACATTTTGGACGCGTCGCTGATTTTTTGGACTGTCGATTATTAAATTGGGCAATGTTGTAATACCTTATAATTATCAATTTATATACAAGGACGCACCATTGATAAAGACATAGTGACATGTTGGAACTATGGCAGTAATTTATTTAAGTTTTAACAAGTTCCGAGCCAAAGTTAAGTGCCCCGTTAAAATTGATTAAATGAAACAAATTATTTTTATGGTTCTGTATGCTTGTACTGTGTTTACTATTTTCGACTTAATTTGCCATCAGATCAAGTTTGTTCAAATGTCTATTAATTGCTATTATACCTACCACGTAAATTTAAAAACTCATGAAAATATTGATCACAAAAATTAATGAAAAGCTTTTCAGTATCACATTACGTTAATTCATGCCATTATCTATCTACTAGAATGTCATCCCGCATCGAAATTGGATCGAATTGTGGCTCTATTCAAATTGTAATCGAAATTTCACGTTCAATGATAGGGCATTATGTTATAAGAATAGGCTCATATGGAACAATGACGTTGAGATCTATAGTCAACGTCTTACGTATTTATAGGTTGTGTAGTTTAAGACTTACACCTTCTTAATCTTTTAAACTTAGAATATTGAAATATTTAAGAGCCTTTCTGTTATCTGTGTATCTTTTGGAAATTCTGCATTTTTTATTCGGGCAAAATTTTTTTTGACATTAAACTAGGACATATAAAAATTGCATATTGCCACAAACATATTTAAAAAAAAAGGCCCGCTACTCATCAGGCAGGTCCGCAGTTCCATGTTGGGGTTTAATAGGAGAGGCATGGGACAAGTTTTCAGCTTGCCTCAAATACCTACCTAAAAATTGGTGCCAGCTCTCCTACTAACCTTGCCCTATTTCGATATTTGTTCCGACGATCTCATATTCCCAATTGGACGAGCAACTACATTTCGACGTAGTATTCTATCCATATTTTAACCTTAGTTTTCCACAACCACATTGATGGGTATTGCACTTGGTGTTTTATTATATTTAAACCTTGTTTTATATACATATTATGTATCTATATCTGCCCTGTATTTGTGCAGACAAGACACATAGTTTCTTGTCATAAATATAAGCATTCGTTTTATAAACTATTCAGCGATTACAAAATGTATTCGTTATAAGCACGTAGTAGATACCTACATACATTTATTGTCTGACTATTATGAATGTTGAGACAACGTTTCAATAGGATGATGGATATATCAAAGCGGCGAGATTGATTGACATGTTTACTGGTATAATTGAGGTGTCACGAGTTTGGTAAAGGATTGGCGATGGATTTATGCTCCGTGTCGTTTTTATCGACACCGCGGAGGTCGAGAGACGTCGCGTCGTTAGCGAATAATGAGCTGAGGCTTCGACGGACCGACAGATGCATGCATTGTCCGCACACAACTTTGAAAGGTGACATACATTCTTGGCTTTATACAATAACCGGCGAAGCGACGGCACTCACATGGGTAGACAAAGATTTACACGGCTAAAGTAAAAAATATATTATATCGTCTTACGTCCATCGTATCGATTCCGACCATTCTTAGTTGGGTAGCGGGCTTTGCCCTGCAGTAACATGGACAGGAGTTATACTTTGGTAATGAACTTATAAAATGGTATTGAAATCTGTATGAAACATTACTTATGCTCATACATCAAGTGATAATGTAAGTAAATAATGGCAAATATACATGACTAAAAATAAAATAAACTGCCAAAGAACTAGGTGTAAACAGCAAGTGAAAACCACAGAATGTTGATGGAAACCTACCTGATTCTCTACTCACATATAAACCATACAATTGTGTGTGTACTTTGACGGTTTATCTAACGCAACTATATCCCATACAATTGACTGTAAATTTTATTGCTACTAGAATCGTCTTCATAAACAATATAAAATAATACTGAAACTAACTGACTAAAGAGCTTACTTTAGAAGCTTTGACATTGTAGCTAGTTAGGTACTAGCTAGAGACGTTGACCGAAGCTCAATAAAAACATAAAATGTTGTATACCTAATGGAAACTGCTCCCATTGCAAAAAGGATTTTTTTTATAAATAACACACATAACAGAGCATGCTTTTTTATCGTTTCAATGCCATTAGAGATGAAAAAGAAATAGATTGGAAGCGTTGCTAACGGTTTCCCGGAATCGATTCTTTTTGTGTTTTTTGTTGAAACACTAAACATCCCATGGCAAAGGCTCCCATTAGCCAATGATTTATTGTAATTATAGGTATCTTGGTTATCGAAATAATGAAGTAGCCAATATACTAACGTATACTATTTTAATGATATACCCAAAAGCATGTAAGCAAAGTTAAAAGGTAATGCAAAATTTAAGGTACATGACCGTATGTATTGTATGTACATGATATAACACTTCAAATTATAAAGACAAGCTCGATGGCGCATTCGGTAGTGACCCTGCCCCATGCGCCAAGAGTTGTGGGTTCGATCCTCACCCAGGACAAATATTTTTAGGATGCATACTTGTGTTTGTTCTGTGTCTGTGTGTTAATATCCAATGTTTAAGTATATATTTGTAATATCACTGTTGTTTCTGATATCCGTAACACAAGTGCTTAAGCTACTTGCCTCGGAGTCAGATCAATGTATGTGATGTAGTCTAATATTTATTTTTATTTCATAGAAATTGGTGTAGAAACTAATCGGTCATCATCGGTTTAGCACGTAACGAAACATCTTGCACAAATATAAAGTTTTTAAGTAAAAGTTTATTTGACGAACTTTTATTTGATAAAACTTAAGTCATTATGTTATTCACATTCTTTCAAATTTTCTAACGATTAATCATACGTATACACACCCTGGTTAGCCAAACATGTGATGATGAGCCAGTAATCGAAGCCATAATTGACTAAATTATGCAAATGAACCCAGTTAAAAGAACTGCTTTGTCGGGACATAGTGCAGTGATTAGATTTTAGAACAGATATGGATGGATATGGGGTTGAAAATAAATTGTAGCCTATTAGTTATTGTTCTTACATCGTTTCATCCAAGAATCCACTAAGTAAACGGGCAAGGTATATATTACTCAGGTATAGGCCAAGCATGTATGCAATTCTTGAAACAGTAGTCAGCGAAATTATCGCCTGTCAGTAGATTTATGTCCAGTCGTAATGTCACTAACTCTCAATCATACAAGGTTTTCTAATTGTCATCTTTGTCATAGTTAAACATCTGCAACCGATTAATATTTCGCGGATTTAAATTGCAAAATTCTTATTTAAATATAAATAATAAAACAAAACGCACAAACTTAAATTTATTGCTAGTAATGACATCATAAATATATTATGTCAAATTATTCACCTACTAGCAAGGAAGTCATGACATCACCAAATATGAATAGATAATAATCTGCTATGATTATAATATTACTAATAGCTATTAGTTCATCTAGACATTTAATGTCGACGTTTTAGTCTATTTTGTGGTTTTATTTTTCAAAGAAACTTAGACTAAGTACTTCTTAAGGCTTGCCAGCAATAGCGAAACGACAAAGTAACGCCATTTCAGCTATTTAAGAGTTTTATACTGCAATCAATAATCAAAGATGAGCAATGTATATAATATTAAGTCTAAGTATATATCAAAACCAAATAGTTAAATGGCGTATTCCTTCTATATATCTGCAATAGTTTTACTATTATCAACAGCTTTTAAGGTAAGTACGTACGGTTACAGGATGTTGTCATCGCCTAGTTATTCCTATAACTAGCTAATTATACCTATACTAAGCTACCTAGCTTTTTACATTGTATTTCAACACTAAAATTAATTGACTGTACCTATTGTCAAGATCACTATAACCAAATACTTATCATAAACCAATAATATAATTTAATTAACTTAAAAGAACAACGAACGTTGCTTATATCCACACGTCAATGAACCCTTCTTCTTAATTCTCTTTTGTAAATATATTATGCCAATTGTATTTAGATCAGGGGGAGGTCATGTACTGGTTTGTATGTTCACGGTCAAACCATTGATTCAGAATGGTTTATCGCCTGTACGTTAAACCTCGTTAAGCAGCCATAATGCCAATGTCAACATTTGCTTTAGTTTCCCGACGAACCCTGACAAACGACGCATTGTTGCGCCGTAAGCGCAAGCGAGTATGGGAATGCACCCATAAACTTTCCGCATTGTGATTTTTATCCAAAAACCAATAATAACATCGGATTGCATCGTTATTGTACTGTAAACGATACAAATGCGAACGCAAATTGGGCTGGCAAGTAATCGCGCGCACGTTTCGGAGGCGAACGGTCCTTTGCAGACTTTGGTACGTTCTACCTAAAAACATATATAAAAACATAATCATTTTTAGAACCAACTCAATGCAAATCGGACTTCTTAGAGCCTTTACCGTTGAGTAATAATATTATCTCCCGGTAATAATCTAACTTATTTCTCGGCCCGCCTGTCCGCCATATTTTATTTCCCCTACAATCTATCCAAAATTTTCCCGGTGTTAAACTCGCAATTTTCTTTTGTACATTTTAGTAGACTTCTTCGTAATTATAGCTATAATATATTATAAAGCCAAACAAAACAATGCTTATTCAATTTGGACTCTACCTGTTTAGGGTAAGTGAAGTTTTAGTTCTTAACATTGTGTCTACATAATTTACCATCAATAAAGGCATATAACAACTGCTATGATGCGTTATATACAGCTTTAAATTAACGCCGCTATATACTCGTAGGTACATTAATCAAAGTGTTCCAGCTTTTCCCGTCGTACTAGATTTATATGATATTTAATAACCTCATAACTTTCCACTTGGGACCGTTATAAATTAAAGTCGATATAGCTAAGATATTGTCTGGCGGGCGTCCTGTGCTATGTTTTCATTATATAAGAAAACCATGTAAGTTTGCTTGGTAATAAGTATATTACGCAGCTCCTTAAGCGCAATTTCGCAATCTTATATCATATCATCAAGTACTTTAAAGTTTCAAAAGTCTAAAGACGATAAATACAGTTTATTTTTAAGTTGAACAAGATTCAACCTTTTTTTCTATTTGCGCGTAATTTAACAGACCATTTGTCAGGCAAACCCTTGTTTGAGCTGAAACAATCTAAAGAGAACGATCAGTGCCGCCAGTATGTCAGGCCGGTCCACTTGCAGTCTACTGGAACCTGACATCTTACAACAATGACCCATTCACGCACGGACGGCTCTTACTTACTATAACTTAATTTGAAAATCGTTAAGTCCTTTTGTCTTACTGTTAAATTCAGCCACGCGAACAGAAAAGCTATCGGCGTTAACTGAGCAAGCTTTGAATAGATTATTTATCGGCTTTACATTTTCAGCATAAGCTGTGTCCATCGACATAGCGTACTTAGTAGTTGAAATGCACTTATTACAGGTTCAATACGAGCCGGGTCAACTCGAAAGACAAACGATTTCATTGTGAAACTTATATAAGTACATCGATAAATATAAATCATTTAATCCTTTCCTTAATTCGGTAGAGTTATGCATGGAAACGTGATATGCGTTTTTAAATTTCATTTTTATTAGGTTTTATTTGACTAAGTAGTTTTCATTCGGTAATAAAGGAATAATAATGCACGTAATTTTGTTCTCAAAGAAATTTCAACAAATTTACTAAAATAACTTGGTTAATACGAATAAATTGTTTAATAATGTTTACCATTCATAAATAATTAGAAGTACATAGTTATTTATGGCAAACAAACCCACCTTGAAAACGTAGGGGCACGGACCTCACATTATCATAGCCTCAGATTACAGAACAAAAGGCAGAAGACCCGTCACGGGCACGAGAATGCGGTCGGCAAAGCAAATACATAATCGAAAGCAAATACAAACTCAAGACAGTTCGAAACAAAGCGTTGAGTTGACAGTACGTCACGTCTGTGTTTTAAATTAATTCTTAAAAATGCCGTCTTGTGTGTTTAAACATTGTAAAAATTGTTCCAAAAATTAAAACGAGAAAACGGAGTAGGTACCGTTGCATAGTTAAGTAATAATTATCTAAATATTTTGATATTATATTTCCGTGTTATTTGTTTTTCATTACTTAGAACACAAACCTTCAATGAAATTTGGGTAGTGTTGCTAGGTTACATTGAAATATTTTCCTTGAAGTAAAGGTAATATGAAAATACTCGTAATCTATGCTATTATTATAAAGATGAAAGATTATTTGTATGTATGTAACGAATAAACTACTAGATATATATTTTATCCCCTTATTAAACCGCGGGGTGCTGCTAGTATGAGTCTCATGTATAGATGCCAAAAGGCAATATTTCAAGAAATTAGTGCAATATAAAGGCTGCTAAGATTGCATGTTTTGTATGTCGATTATAATTACAAAGTTTTATATTTCATAAAATAAATTTCAGTTGTTTATTTTAATGTAAAATATAAATAATTAAATACATGTTACAGTACCAACCAATATTATATTACTCGAGCATTAAACACAAAAAACAGTGGGACTTTTTTTCATTAGGTACCCTGGCAAACTTACACGCACACTAGGATACAATGTTCCTACAGTGTGTCACGCACTCATAGCTTAATTCTTGCCCCACATCGTTGTTCCGAGCGGTCCATCAGCCTTTTATTCTGTAATCTGAGATCATAGCATAGAGATTAAACGCGAAACTTTACGCGAGCCCGGTTTGTCACTGGAGGTAGAAAGTATGAAAGACAATTGTCATACTGTTGTGTAACTACATATTATTATTATAAAATCAATATGGACATATATAATCAAGTTAAAGTTCATTGCTTCGTAAGCCAACTTCACGATGCAAGTAATTAGTTCAATTAAAATTGAATGAAATCCCGATCCAATAAGCAGACGCACAATACACAAGTCCACATTAGTATCGCCATGCATGTTGCCACTACTACGAGTACTTACTTAAAAGCCGAACAGCTAAAGGAACATGAGAAATGGAATACGTAATACGTTCTACCGAAATAACACGAAGCATTGCCCAACGCCGGCTCGTTACCGGCACAATTTCCTGACAATCCGTTTGTCGCGTGAATAAAAATTCCGTCGTTTACAATGGAATCGGTCCAAAGCAATCGCAAATATTGCCAGTTGATCTTGTTTCGGTGAACGTTAAATGCACCTCGTCGTCGCAGACGTTACGGTCCACATCCGATATGCAGACAGGAACTCACTAAAACTTTACTTTGTTTTGTTCTCGATGTTGCCAAGGGACATAACGATGGAGCTAACTTTATTAGGTGCAAGCTATAATTGCTATAAAATTCAATATTGCACTTAAAGTTTTTCTACTGTAATATTTTAGAGACATGCGTTTTATTGTCTGTATATCAGGAACCAGACCTTTTGTCTGTGCCTTTGAATTTATAAATTAGAAACACGTACGTGAGACAACACGGGCAAATCGGATTAACGTCGACACTTTTAAAAGCAAAGTGATTATCCGTTCTTTTGTACCCGTCAGGACATTTTTCTCCGTCCTGTATGAGGCATTTCACACGCATCAGGTTACGACTTATGTAAGCCTCGTTAGTTATTTAGGGATTAAAATGAATGCGTTGACACGCGTAAGATAAGTTTTTTGTTTTTACGGCAAATGATTCGTTCCGTTGCTCCCATGATAAGAATTAAATATTATGGGTGACCCTTGCCTTTAAATGCTTAAGTAAAATATGCGTATTCTTTATTGCTAGCAAGTTTTGCTAAATCTGACATGCCTACCTATAGCTGATACACTGTTTCTCTTTGTTATATTATCCAACTTCAAAAAAAGTAGGAGGTTCTCAATTCGACTGATTTTTTTTTGTATGTATTTACTCGTATCTCTGAGAATTGTGAACCTATTTTCATAATTATTTTTTGTTAGCGTTTCTCAGATAGCAGATAAATAAGACATTCTTCACATGTAATGCGAATTTTATCTCAGGTAGCGGGGGAACTTGTGACCTTTGGATCAGTGCCAACGCCGAATTCCGTCGAACGCATAAAAACAGTTACTTGCGACTATTTTATTTCTGCTGAAATATGGCTAAAATTATAAAAGTAGCCTTCCTAATATTATATCATTTTCCTTAATATAAGTAGTCGATAATTGTGTGTGTATAATAATGATGCGCATTTTATATATCGCAATAGTTTTCCTGCAGGGTTACATAAGAATAAGTTCGAGAGTAAAAAACATTGAAATTACATGACGCCCTACCAGAGTTAGGACCTAATTATTGGCATTGTAAAGAAAGTAAACGCAAAGTACCAATAATAACTTGATGAAGAATTACAGTGTCTACAGAATGAAAACAAGGTTATCTTGTTAAGTGGGTCGCGAGTATCATACCGTGGTCCCCGGAGGTGGCTAAGCTAATAAATTTATCCGCGCCGCATACGAGCGCCATAGGAACTGATGGATTTTGTAACAAACTTAAAGTATGGACTCTATGTACTTATATGTATATTAAAACATTCGCTTTACTTAACTATTTCTCGGTGGCTACTGTTTATAGTTAATTGTTAAGGGTTTTTCTTAATTTTTATTAAATTTTTCTTATATTTCTACGTTAGCTGTAGTTACTAGGTAATTCTAATCATAGATTAGACCAGTGTAAACAACTAAATATGCCGATATAAATATTCACCACAATATTTGTTCTGCTACTATGTACTACTATACTTATAATTCAAGTGTCAACGTTAACATGAAGGTATGGTATTATTTTAGCAACAAGATTATCTAAAAGATTTGTAAATTCTTTATAAGCGAGGATATTCCCTTATTATTTTCAGATTACCAGACTACATGTTCTATAATAGCGTGAAGTTTATAGCTTGGGTAAAAACACAAATGTTTCGCAACAAAATTACGGGCGCATTATCAAATTATACCTTCAATTAGGGTCATTAGAGGTTTGAAACAATCCTTCAATGTTCTCTTTTTTGCGGCGGTGCGGTTATTACAGATGCACTGGCTGCGGAATCCGAGACCAGTTGTTACGACATTCGTGTCAAAACGTGCACACGTGTTCGTGCCGTCCCAAATAAGTAAAAAAACATACTACATTTATCCAATAACGATATTCATTTGTCAGTTTCCTATATTGCCACCACTCAATTAACAGTCTATATATTATGTTCTTGATAAGATAACGATAAATCTAAACAGCTTCTTATTTTTCGGCCTAGTATAAAATATACATTAATAATAAAGATTATGCTACATGATTTTAAAATAAATAAAGAAATTACAATGAAATAACGCGATTGATATTTGCTTAGGATATAAATATTTCTTAATGTTTGTGAATTTTATTTCAGAGGAAAAGCAACATAATATTCACTTATGTTGTTGCCCGCCGTGGCTAAGTCTCACTTAGGGTAGCATCTATTGTCATCAAAGCCTCCCAAAGGCATCAAAGGGAAACAATCATAAAATTCCAGCCCAACCTTCGTGCTTCCGATTTGTAGGTACATTTGGGTCAGCGGTCCCTTTCAACGACATTTTACGTCACCTTTCCAAGAATATATCGGATAGGTGACATAGGTATTTAAAACAAACGGCTGCCCAGCGCCTATCAATTGGAATTTTATGTTTTTGTTCGATCGCTAAATATCTTTGTTATTATTACGACACAGACGTCAGCGGCTGAATAATACAGTCGTAAATAAAAAATGGAATTTAGTCATAAATACTCAATTTTTATGAGAGCCATGATGGTTTATATACTGATGTGGACATCATCGTTATAAAGAATCGTATCTACTCTTAGTATCAACAAATATCATATTTTAAATAACTAGAATAATAATCACCATTATTTCCATTTTTATACGTATTTTTAATTAACCTTGTTTTTATATAAATAAAATGTAGCAAGGAGCTGGCTTTAATGTCGTATAGTCATATTTCAAAGGTCGTAATTTAGGCGCAACCTTCTTTCTAACACAAACATAATCACGTCTTGACTTAAGAAAATTTTTGGGTGCGAAATCTGCTGACAATGGCCGACGGTGCCATATTTTTTTGGGTGCGTGAAAAAGCGGCCGAATAAATACGTTGGACTCCACCAATCTAAAGAATTACTTTTGGGCGATAAATCTCGTAATAACGCTCAGAGATTCGCTGAGAAGAAATATGATCGCTAAACTATCCCGTGGGAGTCGGCATCAAAGAAAAATCGGGGGGTGTTTAGCTAATCCAGATTAGTGGTTATTTCTTCACTGTAAGAAATCGAAACGTTTTTCTATGAACATGGATCTAAATGTAGCTACTTTTGTCATAACTAAAGGTCTATTTACGGTACGTGTGGACGTAGGTGTGCCAGACACGGAATAAATTGTGGTAATGTGCAAAAGTGAGAAAGGCATGCTGTCGTGTGTGTATCACTTGCTAAATTCAGGATCATGGTCTTTGCCTTATCTAAATCTAACAAAGAACGGGACATCACGCTATGAAGATGATGATGTATAAATGTCGGTATGCAAATTAACAGTCTGTTCTCATTTTCAGATTACAAATAATTCCAATGGCAACGAGGTGGTTCGCGCTGGCCCTGGTGGCCGCCACCTGGCGCTACGCAGACTCTTGCACCTGCGCGGCGCTAGAGCATCCACAGACACACTTCTGCAACAGTGATTTCGGTAAGCCCGTCACATCATTGCTGATTTATTGCATTTGCTAGATCATTAAGATGCCAGATGGCGTCAAACAAATCAGAGAATACAATGTTTTTAGACCGGGTATTGTACTCGCAAAGGTAGACGTACGATACAACGGCATCGTATATGTGATTTTTTTTAACTATCATACTAATATAGATACGAGTAAATACATATAGTTTGTAAAAAAACTATGTATTTCCTTATACAATCTATTTGATCACCACGAATCAAACGAGTGTTAAATAAAACTACTCCAACTAAACAGAGATAAGGAAAAAAGATCAAAAAGTAGTAAAGATTAAGCAAATTATATAATACTTAAGACAAAATTTCATTTCCCCATTATAACCGTATTTAAAGGTACCTAAAGTTAATACTTTACATATTTGTATAATAGATACTCAATCTACTTCCAATACAAAAACGTATAGTTTGCTTGCTGATCCGTAAGGACATAGATATACAGGTATCCCCACATTTCATAATAAGCTAACCATAAGAACCTAATGCTACACCACATCTTCCGGAATTATCCCACGCATGATCTAATGTGGTTAGACAACCGAGTCAAATATCTTCCGCTAGAATATTGTAAGCCATGTCCAATAATATGGTTTAACACGTTATCCTACATATATCCATTTTAAATTAAGGTCTGACGCTAAATACTGTAGATACAGCAGATCATCCTCAAAAAGAGATTACAATATTGAATAATATATAGGTATTACGATAGGTATTGGTACAGACAATTAAAAAAATCGTTTCGTAAAATGCGAGGTATGACAATGATTTGTGGTTTTAAAGTATAAATTAAACGCACCAAACCGTCCACTATTACAGTACTATGGATCTTAACCAAATCATTGTTATCGTGTTGTTAATGACCTGTATATTGACCTACATTTATCACCTTATTACATATATTGACGCATTTATTATTTTGTAATTACATTTAAATGCAATCACATCATCATATCTCTTGTATTTACATACATTTACAATATATACAGCATAATT
Source organism: Glyphodes perspectalis (assembly GCA_951394215.1). Classification (NCBI taxonomy): domain Eukaryota; kingdom Metazoa; phylum Arthropoda; class Insecta; order Lepidoptera; family Crambidae; genus Glyphodes; species Glyphodes perspectalis. The sequence goes on along the minus strand of OX596205.1, from coordinate 8,288,348 downwards.
ATGATTGACAACATGTTAAAACGTAAAATACATTTAGATAATATCGCAGATAATGACGACAGTTAGTTATTCATAGTCTATACGTAGATACCTACAACATCTTGTGGTCAATCATTGATATTATTGGAATAATTTTCATCAGTTATGCATTTAACACAGCAATTATGGACTGCAGATTGGTTATACATTTATACAAAAAGAAAAAAAAATGGTAATGCAAAAACTGAAAATTCTTTAAATACAAAATTTATTTTCACGCTTCACTCGGAATGAGGTAAAAGGAAACCGCGCGAAATGAAACCGTGAAGCGGTTTCAAGATTTAATTACGCCAGGCAATTCTGTTAGTTAAAGGCAAAAGCTTTAAAAATGCTTTTTATATTTCTTTTTTATTAATGAAAGTGAACTATTCGAGTAGTAGGAGTAATGAAAAATACAATATTATAAAAAGGTCTGCCAAAGGAAACTTAAATGCAAATTAATTTTTTTTTTTGAATAAAAATGAGTTCCTTGCTCAGTTGCTACATAAAAATTGTATCTTTGTTTTCAGTTATTGTTGGAAGAGTACAAAGGACGATAAAAGGACAAGGACTGCAAAGATTTCACCACTCATATAAAGTAAAAATCCGAAATATATTTAAGGTAAGTGAAGTACTATTTCCACATATGTAATTCTGGAATTTACTATATTTTTGTTCAATCCTATCAATTCTTGTAATGGTTTTGATCTGTTGTATCATCTTTTGTAAGGGCTACTATTTAAATTGCATTGGTATGAGTATTCGTACTTTTATTACATGATTGTCACATACATGTTATTATTGTCACAACATTTGTTCGAATCTCTACTGTCAGGCAGTCTCGCATTAAAAAAAATATCTGATAATTTATGTGACAAGTACACTAGATACTACTGTTTTTTGTAATTTTAGTAAATTATTTATAGGCTACACCAAAAGCAGAGGTGGCGCTGAAGGCAGGACGTCTGTTAACACCGTCTGAAGAGTCGCTGTGCGGGATCTCCCTTCAGCCTAGGGAGACTTACGTCATCACAGGTAATCCATAATACCATCCATAAGCAATGGAGCACACGCAAAATGGTTTTTGTTGAAAGAAATCTTCGAAGAAAGAATTGTAAGTTACAATATCACAGGACAATGGTTCGCTTCATAAAGCCGTATGAAGGGAACCATTGTCCTGTGATATTGTAACTTTCAAAACGCTAAATATTGATCTTTGTGCTGCCTTTAGAGTGCAAAAGTTACAGCTGCGAAAAGTGTACCCAAAATTATAAGAAAATAATAATCTACCCAGCTATTTATTAACAACAGTTTAAATTATCTACCATCTCGTAGAAGGACATATGTAAATGCAGATATCCATATCGCGATCGCGATGAACTTAGATATCTATCCATTGATAACTTTTGGGTTAGGAACCCTATTAAAATACAAGTTGGTCAACACCATATTATTAGATTAATTTTACAAGCGTGATTGTTTATTTATCTATCATTAATTATGAATATGGTATTACGAGTACGGTAGTATTGCGTGACCTACTAACGACATTTATTTTCAAATTACATATCTTTGTTTACACAATGAGGCTCAAATTGTCCTTTTTATATTGTTAACTATCCTAATAAGTACATAGTCTTATCTATGATAATTGGTAATTCTACGTATATATATTGGGTACGTAAAATAAATTTGTTCCTTTAGAAGATTATCACAAATAAAATAAAACTTAAAATTTTGTTTGAAAATTTGAACCAATTACTGAAAGAAATGAACAATGATTACTAATTGTATGCTTATCTCACTAAGCATACACTTTAACAAAATTAATGCAAATGCTCGCGCTTCCTCAATATTTAACATCTTAAGATTTTCACAGCCATTTTAAACGGTCGTCAAAACGTAGAATAGTCGACGCTTATGACGCAAAGCCGAGTATATTATCATAGCTCTAGTACAAATACGTAAAGAGGGAAAGCTGTTCCTAATTTATTTCTAGATATATTTAACTAACTACTAGATTCCAATATCTTTGCCATAACCGCATTGGGTAAAGATTAAAATTGATTAAAATGATGGGTAAAATAGCAAGAATCATAAAAAAATATTTTAATTATTAAATTATCATAATTTTATTGTATGTCAAACTTAAGCTCTTGTGTTTTGAAAATTAGAATCAACGTAGGTACAAACACCTAAACCCGAGACAAATATGTCTTTCATCAACAAATACCTACGCTCCTTTCATTCGACGTGAAGCCTCAATCATCTATCAGCACCAAAGAACTCTTCAAAGAAGTAATATGTAAATGTTATTTGCAGGTCGCGTGGTGCAGTTGCAAGCGCGCGTGCACCTCTGCAACTACGTTAAGAAGTGGCGGGAGGTCACCCCCCGGCAGAGGAAAGGATTCCGCCTGCTCTACAAACAGGGATGTACTTGCAAGGTAAGCATTGCTTAAAAAACTACTTATATATAAAACCTATCGGTATACTTTGCCATATTAGGATAGACATCGTTTTAGCGTTATGTCCTTTCAGTCAGAGTCGGCTTCGACCATGACTCAAAATAATTTCTGTTTTCAATGCGCTTTGCCCAACTTTGTGAGCACGTTACAGAAAACTATTCCAAAACAGGTCATAGACTACGTATTCCATCACTTAATTAAAATGGAAGACGTTTTTTTTTATCCACACGATATTACTTAATATTGAAACAACTATTGTTCAAGAGCTGATTTTATAACTAAGTTGTTCCTAGAGAAAGATTTTTCTAATATTCAACTCTTCAATATTTCAAAAGACAATTATGTTTTCAGTTCGATTATAGTTCCAGATAGCCCTTGATAGCACACAGTTAGTCGTTTAATTAGTTGATTCTATAAATAGCTTTTAAATTCTACACACCTCCTCTTGATTGTATCAATTCTGATGAGCTATAGGGAACGTGCACTAACTATAGGGGGCAGCACTAAATCAACAAAAGAGACACTATGCGGACAGTAAAGGAAGCTTATATTAGACCTGTCATCGTACTGTGAATAATGTAAACAAAATTATATCTTCAATTGCATTATTTTTTATATGATAAAAACGCTCGACAGGGTAGCCAAAATATGTGTAAATGTCAAAAGTTCTTAGAGGCGGACCATGTATTGAAAGTTAAAGAGTAAATAAACGAAGTAAATAAGGCTTTTAGAACTGGAAAAATTGTCGCACAAACTAAAATATCTAATGTTTACGACGGGAATATAATGGCAGAATATATTTTATTACTGTAGTTATCTATTTTTGGCCTTTTTCACATAACCGTGGCATGAGAATGCTATTCCTTGGAAAGTAATAAAAATGTTGCTCCAGATTATTTTTTTTTGCATTGGTGCATCCGGAATAATAAAAATAAGTGAGGTGGTAGCTCATTAGCAAGGACACGCGTCTCATAGACAAGGGGTGCGGTTACAGACGCGGACACGTACCTTTGGAATTTTCAAATCTATGAACGTATTTAAACCACTAGCTCGACGTTGAGGTACAAAACGTGATGAAACCTGCACATACAACTATATGCATGTGTTACCATAATCCTTATTTGTCTGGTTCCCCTATATAAAGGTTACGGTATGTTTCAGATAGGCACTCGCTTCGATGTAATAACCAAACTCGCTAAATCCTGAATCATGGTCTAAGCACGGGATATAAAGCTAGGGAGATGGTGATTGGTGCATCCAGAAACATAACAATACATTATAACTAAGTAGAATAATAAATTTCACTATTAAAACTAATTCTGTTTACTTGATAAAAAAATCAATCTCAAGTACCTATTCATGGCGTACAAATTTCCCATTGACGGCACCAGTTGGCAGTACCATCGTCGTGCACGTCCCCTATATTTAGACGTCTCGTGAACGAAATAGGTTTGACCACTGATCATTCGTCAAGTCTCGTTTCTTCGTCCGTCAAACTATGTTGGTACCTATAGTGAATTCAAGTTCAACTCATTGTCATCTCTGAAAATTTAAAATATCCAAAATATGGATTTTATAGGAACTGTCATTACGCTGCTCTTCGTTCCCTATGTAAATGTCCGTGCCCTTCATTCGTATTTTCATATTCATACTATAAGTACCAGTATGAGTCAATTATTTTACATCCGTACGCAATTTATAACTTTCACATTATGATTACAACAGTCTATGTACAACAACAAAGTAGAACCGGGTGTCTTAAAATACTCATTCAAGTAAGAATTCCTCGTTATAAATTTACGTGGCTCATAAAAGTAAAGAATGTCGGTATGACGTCAGGTGCTTTTAACAAAAGAACATAAACAGTTGAATAGCGTGGGGGTAAATAAGATGTTCTAAACGCGGTCACGTACATGACCCACATGTAAACGTGCCTTCAATCGTCCTTTAAACGTATCAGCGATATGTTTTGTCACACAATGTGGGCCCAAAACTTGGCAATGAGAAGCAATTTAAGCTACCACGACGTGCTTTGTAAGTTTAGCTATTACGACTCCGATTGCATAGACGTCAAGACGTTGTTAATGGAACTCTAAACTCACTCTTTATAATATATATGTTTATTTAGGCGTTCAGTTCTCTCTGCCTACCCCGCTAGGGAAGTGGCGTAAAGTTTAGTTAGTTAGTTAGTTATGTTTATTTAGCACTAAATGGCACCACTACCATTGATATGGTATTTTCATGTTCTGTCAAAATGCTATGCTTCCAATTATTCAGTTGCCACATATTCATATCTCAGAGGACCAGGATAAACTATATTACATACGACCCTCCAGCTATCCCTAAACAAAATCACATCGATTTATCGCATATTTATATTGAACATTACAAGTAAATCTTTATTATCTGCATATAATGTTAGATACGCGAAAGCGTTACACCATCTGGTGTCAACGTCTATTCTGTTTACAACAACGACGGTAACGCATGTTTTTGCTTGCAGGTGCATGTCACGCGGCGCAAGACCAAGTCGCCGAACACGTGCGTGACGAACTACGACGACTGTTACGACCGACACGGCATCTGCCTCCACGACCGCGACCGCCGGTGCATCTGGACTAGGTAATTTTTACTTTACGTATGTGTGTGTGTATGTTCCAGGTCTGAATGCAGCAAATACCACCTTAACACCTAGAAACATAATTCAAACTTATGCCCGGTTACGACATGCCCTTTACCCATGCAAGCATTAACTAAGTCCTGAGGTTTTACTCCTGATAATAGATTTGCCCTTAGGTTCAGAAATAGTGTTCTATTCTCGATTGATCTTCTCAATAACATTTTTTATCATCGGCATTGCCAAAACGGTTGACATTGCCTTCTATAAGTGGTAAGATTTGCGTATGTTTCGGGCCTAATTATGATCGTCCATTTTTCAATTTACATAGCCAAAATAATTATAGTTCTACACAACTCGCTTTTTAATTCTCTGTTCTTTAGCAGAATAGTTTTGTGTAAAAAATTTTATTGTACGTAGGTATAGCTGTTCTTGCTATTTTTTATTTATCGTAGGTATATCACGCAGTTGAACGCTGCCCATGTCAGCGAGCTATTCTCTATCTTGACAGCTGGTTTCGACACGCTCGGCGTAGCGTGACGCTACATTTGGTAAAATTAATTACGAAGCACGATAGCTTTAGTATCCCTAAATATTTTTTTACGCCAAATGTATTTAATAAAGAGAAACTGCTTTTATGTTTTTATTTGGAGATGTTATATCGCAATTCCGTTTGTACTTAAATAATAATAGTAACCAGTAGATACAACGATATTGATCATGATATTTCGAATGATTAACCCAGCTATCCAAATACAACGTACAAGACAGTGAACAGACGCTCCCATTAGCTTTATTCCGATGAACAAGCGATGGAATCGTAAACAAGGCCCTTTGATCTCCCCTCTCAGAAGTGGATGTCGCCTGGTACTCATCTGTCAATGGTTTATGTTTCAGGGCCCCGGCACTCACCAGGTGCATACAAGCGCAGCACTTCAACGACACCATGACCTGATCCGAGCAGCCGCGATAACTAAACTGTACCTACCATTTGTATATCTCGACACGTCCTCACGAAAAATTGCAAGTTCATCGAACAATACTAATTCAAAACAGCCAACACTGAGCCAAATATTCATATTAACTCTCGTAGCGCTATGCTAAGATTGTAGAGATTAGATTTTAGTTTCTTAGATTTAAAATAACTATGTGATATTTACACGATTAGGAGGTCGGTGTGTATATCTATAGTTTAAATAACGAATTTGTGTTTAAAAATTACATTGTAATTTTTCATTTGGACGCTTTTTAATTGTTGTTTTTTGTCTTCGCAGACAAATTAATTTTAACGTTATTTTTGTATTATTTATTATTAAGTTAAATATTTGTAAAATAACAAATCATAGTGATATTATGAAACTAGGGTTAATAAAAAGTTAGAAATAATGGTTTTGTTTTTTTTATGCCTGTAGTCTTGTTCATACTGCCTGTAATAAAAGCAACAGCAAAGTTACTTTAGGGAGATTATTCTCGCAAGTCTTAAATAAACATAACCGAAGTTTCGACCGACCTTGCAATAAAATAAAATTCTATAATGTACGCCGAGGGCGAAAAACCTAATACGTATTTCATACTAAAAAATAAGTACGGTCCCGGTGGTAAATTTTTTCATAATATTTTTGTATGAGTACCTAGATACCTAAAAAAGACTCGTGATCTAAGTTTCAAATAAAAAATAAAAATCTATGACGCTGAAGATTGTCTTACGCATTAAGGCCGAACTAAGCTTCAGTATTCTGTATAAAAAAATACTTTGCCTTAAGATAAATTCTATTATGCAAGATAAGGCTGTAGTTACTAACTAGGTATATATTATTATGCAAATCTACGAACTTAATTTTAACCTATTTATAACTGCTGTAACGTTTTATAAATTTTATAAAAAAGTAAAATTTACTTCAATAACAAACTGCTATAAATTAACATGCTCGCAAAGAAAATTATAATAATGAGCTAAATTCTGTTTTGGAATAACCTACAAACTCAACTTCATACTTACGTTACGCATAAAGTTCAGTGTAAGTTCACTTAAGTAGAACATATGTATTGTGTTTCTCATTACGGTCTTCAGTAATGAGTACTCGGTGTAACCATTTACACGTCTACTCGTAGACATACATGAAATTACATTGGATTTACAAGACGAACGCTGCCGCGCTGCTTCCCGGGCAATTTAGGCAGGGATAACTCACTCAGCCCATGTTGGTCGGGGACTAAAAAAGAAAGTGCCAACTGTGTCTCTTGCCTAGCATATCGTAAAAGGCGACTAATGGTATATGGGGTTGGGTATGTGATTGTGTAGGCGACGAGTTAGGCACTTGTCACTACTTTTTCACAATTTTCAATCTAACCCAGCCTAGTTTTGTTTTTGGCTGAATGTGGTTAAAGGGGCCTGCTGCCCCTTTGACTCTGCCTACCCCTTCGGGAATTATTGTGTGTGTGTATGATACCCCAGATGAACTGGGAGAAGGGCAAGAGGATGATGATGATGATAACTCAGCCACAACGTCAACTCTGTACTGAAGATCTGATTTCTGCGCTGTGGACTAGCAAATTGGAACGCTTCAAGTGAGCAGAAGTGCCTAAAAGAGCGCGCGTACGACCCTCCGTCGGCACATACATATTGAAGAAGTGACAACATTCGGCGAACTGTACAGCGCGGTAATACACATGTCAGTACACTTAAACCTATGTACTTACCATATCGGTGTGGTTGTGGTAGTAAGTTTGTTCAATGAGAGGGAAGTTCTCTCTTCCGAGGCGTCGCTGCAACTGCAGCAGATGACCGAACACCCATGGCCGATCCTAGCACAAAATAATGAATTTAAACCTATAAAGACTAAAGACTAGTCAGTGATACAACTATTGTAATTGGCATCTGCCGTTTAATTTGAATTTAAATAAATAAATAAATAAATGGTTATGAGGATTTAGCATAAGATTCAATTAAATTTTAGATTCCTAGTCACTACCGTGTCAAGACACTGCGATGCCTGTAGGAAATCCTTAACAAAAGACACATATTGCAGTTCATGATTGAGCGCTTATCGGGTAAATAAGTTTATCTAAGTTCGTGGTAGTCGCCTCCGACCGTTACGAAATTGCATGAGAACTTGCCATGGCTTGGCATACTAAAATTGAAGAACTTTGATAGCTCGTTTATAGAGATATGTGCCTGAAACCTGACATGTTTTGCTTATTAAAACTCGGGCACGTACTTCAGGATATTTCAAATCTGTGTTAGGTATTAAATAACATTATTTGAAGGAAAATATCATAAGGAACCTGGACCTGCTCTTACATTTTTATGTATAGATTTGTTGCCCTGTTTAAGGGGTATGAAGTTTAGATAGTAATTGCAATGTAACCATTTTCTGTTAACTGGTTACAAGACATGACGCTAGGAAAGTGAAAATGAGGACGTATTGCTGAGAAGTTTGAGGGTAATTATTTGCTGAGCAGTTTGAGCCTGTTCACTGTATATAATTGGCCGCTTACCTGGAAGTGGTAGATGGAGTTAAGGCTGTTAATGGAGGGCACCCCGCCGAACTTGAGGCCGAGCAGCAGGGCGCGGTGGTCGGCGCCGGCGTCGCGCACATTCTGCCTCACCAGCACGAAGTCCGGCCTAACATCAACACCAGGCTTTATGTTTGCTTCTACTTTGCCTTATTATATTAATGTAATGTGAATTAACCCATATTGAATGGTCAGCATTTCATTTTTAATCATTTTATTTGAGGGTTGAATGTATAAAATTATGTGACTTACATTTAAAATAGCTAAATAGAAGGCATAGGAATGCTTCGTACGAATTCGCTATTTCGTATACTGATTACCATCGACTAGTGTCTGGTATAGAAAACTACGAGACAAAGTTTACGATATAAAGTGTTATCATAGTCGTAGATTACTCTAATAAAATAAATACTTCCTCTATATGTAGATATTACCTAGCATCGTTTTAATTACAGCAATAAAAATGTGTGATCGGATTGTGAATTAGGCTTTAAGAAGACACAAATCTAAAAGACAAACTGTTATTAAACTGTTCTATCGGAACATCTATAAACAATTTATAATAAATATTCATATATTTCTTTAGCATGTGTTTGTAGTGAGCGCCTTAAATAAGAACGCGTAATGTGAAGCGTTCTGTGAGAACGCATACATTCAGGCGCTATTGTATGTAGGTACACCCACCCAGTGGTACCGGCTTAGCGAGGATTGTGCACTTTGAAGGTAATTACTCGGAATAGTTCCCGGAATGCGGAATGTACTGCGTTTAAATTCCTGCAATTCGCATGTGAAGCCATTCATGTTACAAATTAACAGTTGGTCGCCACGATTATTGCAGGTGATGACTCACTGGAGACGTGCATGTTTAATTGCTACTAACATGTACCCAATAGCACTCGAAATTGTTGTTCACACCTATTAACTCATAAGACTCAAATTGTCATTGACTCAAGTTCTCCTTTGTTCTATTTCTTTGTGGCTATATTCATTTAAATGATTAGCAATTTAATATCACCGTGCAAGCAATAATTTAAACATTTCTAAATTAAAAACTCTTACGGAAATAAAAGACATATCACACAAATCTGTTTCAATCTGACATTATTCATGTTTGGTTATATGAGCATATGTTTCTGACGACAAAAGTGACGTCTCTTTTTCAGGCATCGCTTGACAAGGGCTCAGGTTAGAAAGATTTAATATCGCCCACACGTTCAACGCGAAAACCTCGCACAAATAAGTGGAGGCTGCAAAAGGTATTCATCATTATCTACCTTCACCCATTGCATTAGGGTTTATATTTGTACATTTCAAGATCTAGGTTCTACACTATGAATTGTACGTAATGTAACACATTCATGTATTAGATACTTACTTGAAACATCGGGTGACTTTAGTGCCGCCCCGGTAGACAGCCATCGACACGTTGGCTCCATCGGAATTAGCAGTGACTGTCAACTCCTGTGTAAGAATTTATTGGTTTGATTATCTAATAACCAACATAAACTTAGTAGTGTTTGAAGCGAAAAGTACCTAGTGATTCTGACTAGCAAATACGTCAATTTTCAAAACCAGTCTTTTAGAATCTGCTGTAATCGATCATGATCTAGATAAGTATAACTGAATTTACAAACAGTGCTTTAGTCTCTGATCTATATATGTTAGTAGGTATATTTTTCAGGCGATGTCATCCTATTTAATAAATGGTTGTCATACCGTATATTTTTATCATTTATTTTTTCACGGTGAACCGCTCAATTCACTACGATTAACGATTTCCTTATCCTTACAGTAAAATCTACATAATATTAACAGGTAATACAGGTAATAATATTTACATATTTACAGGCACATATTTACATGAATTTATCCCAATGTACTTAACAACGAAATGAACGACACGTGTATCCATTTACATGAAATTTTCCAATTAATTACGGCCAGTGCAGTAGGTGTAATGAAATAAATAGCGAGGACGGTTCAGCGTCTGCTCGTGCGGAGCGAGTCGCGAATAAACAACAAAGTCAAAATCAATAAATTACGCCTTACCACATTGGATCCCAATAACTGTAGAACCAGACCATTTCATCTATACCTACTTTTTGAAATTGGAATATAGGTTCCTAAACTCTGTTAAGGATTAGGTAATCTGTTTAAAGGTTTTAAGATTTGAAGCAAGTTGGAAACAATTGTCTTTGTTCCGTAATCTTCACTAATTGAATTACCTACTTCAAAATTATTCAAATTAAAATAGATATACCTACCATAGATACACCAAACACAAGCGTTTAATATTATTTTACAAAGTTTGCTTTAAAAGAGAGGAATATGAAATTTCGCATTTCAACGTATCGGCATTGTTTGCTTTTTTACCAATTCAATTGGTACGCAATACACGGGAGCGCTGTATCAAAAACAAATAGTACAATCAAACATCCACTTCACCATGTCTCGCGAAAGCCACAGACCACAATGGACATTACATATTTATATCAATGTGGGAAAGTAATATTGGTCACCTATATGATTTAACTGTAATAACACTTTTATGTGATTATGCCCGCTCGTAAATTTATAAACCTATAAACCACCACGTTAACGACGCAACTGTGCTTACAGTCTATTATTGAATTAGGTACGTACATTTTCCGACGTAACAATACATTTTCAGCTGTTAACTCTGATAACAGCCCCTCACTCGCATTTTTATTTTATGGCCAGCAGAGTTATCGTCAACGTGAATGGCAGGAATGTCATTTACGTGAATCCACGGTTCAAATAAGATTTCGTGACCCAAATATTATGATAATCATTCTAAATTAGTTGAGGGTGGGTAAATACAAGGTTGACAAACGCCAGGTGGTGGTGAATATTAAATCAGAACTTGACAAGCTGCTCATTTAAATACGCATGTAAACCGATATTACAGTATATTGTTTGATAAAACAAAAGGAATAAGTCTGGAAATTGAAAATCTATTAAAATGATAACAAATTATATACTTAGACGAAAATAATAAATTACGCTACGTCTTTGTTTTACGGAACAGGTTTTGTTGCCTATAATTTGTTTTTTTATTTCATTTTGTCCTTGTGTCTGTATCTACATATACATCATTTATATGTATTCATTATGTTTCGTCGTAATATATGACTAATAGGTGGGGTTTATATAAACATTATGTAATAGGCACATGTTTGAAAAATATTACACAGATAATTCTCATACATTCCCTCCTTAAAGTCTAGGAATATGGGGCCAGCCTTTTGGAGCATAGCCAACTTCATTGTTTAAATGAGTACTTATACCTATAAAGTTAAATATATTTCGGAGTCAGCGTAATGGGGCTCACTTTAACAGAGGGAAGTACTAAATACCCCAGTCGAACTATTTCTGAGAATTTTAATGTCGCCGCCATTTTTTACATCGTCCGCTTTGCCCCTGAAAATTAAACCAGTACTTTTTCTAACTAACTAAATTAAAAGTTCCTATCATTCGAACGGCAGTAAATGCCAAAAAAATACGACAGAACAGCATTTCATATCATAGTCCTTCTCCAATGTTCGAAAATTGTTGCCAAACTAATCAGTACAAAGTACTTATTAATCTTCAAACCTTCCACATTTCCAGAGACTTTGAAACCCTACAATGGACGACGTAACGGTAAAGCGTTCTCTACTGACTATTATATTATTCAAACAAATTAAAAAACAAAAAGTACATTTAATTTAAATAGATGAATGATTTATGGTCTTATACCTATAATGTTAATATTAAAATATGTCTTGGAAAAAAATATTTTCCATGTTGGTCTGGCCCTTAAAAAGAATGTGCCAACTGTGTTCCTTGCCTAGCATATCGTAAAAGGCGACTGATAGTATACCTATCGGGTTTTGGGTGTGTGATTGTGTAGGCGATGAGCTAGCCAGTTCTCACCACTCTTTCCACATCTAACCCAATCCAGTTTAATTTTTGGGTAAGTGTTGTTAAGGATGCTAGCTGCCCCTCTGCTTACGATTACGGGCGTGATGATAGGTATGTATATATGTCTTAAATTCATTCACGTGTAGTGTCATCTTCCCTATTGAAAGTGATACCGTTGGACTCACCCTGAACTCAGCTTGCTCGACGCGGATGTCCCACTCGCCCGGCAGCCGGCGGCCCCTGAAGTACTTGGACCAGTCGGTGTTCTGATCGTCCACCACTAGCAGGGTCACGCAGCGGTCGCGGTTGTACCCGCGCCCCACAGAAGCTACCGATGTTACGCTCCCTAGTGCACGATAGATGACACTTTTGTAATCGAAGTTAAAATATCGGGTTTTGGGTGTGTGATTGTGTAGGCGACAGGTTAGCCGCTTGTCACTGCTTTTTCACAATTTTCCATCTAACCCAGCCCGGCTTTATTTTTGGCCGAATGTGGTGGAAGGGGCATGCTGCCCCTTTGACTGTGCCTACCCCTTCGGGGATTATGCTATGTATGGGGCGTGATGTTATGTATGTATGAATGTATGTATGTATGTATTATTTTATTGCCACTAAGTGTATAAAAGGTGGTTGAATATTACACTTAATTACTTTCGTCGCCATTTTCGAGCTTTTCAATACTCAGTTCAAAAAGATATGCGGGTTTATATGGACCTAAACATCTTAACAAAAATAAAAGGAATAATTTCATTAAACTTTGGAGAGATTGAGACAATATAAAGAAAGTATTTTCACGCAAGTATTATTTGGGAGAAGTGTTCCATAATCGCCACACTTGTTCAGTGATCCAGGCAAGAATATTCATTGATAAAATGTCCTGAGTGTTTTCAATGTATAGGCATAGAAAGTAAATTGATTTCAATGAAGTTACTAAAAAAGAAAGACAACCGTTAATTGAGCAGAAGCGAAAGTGTTAGCACTTAAAATACGCCTAGGTACATTTTGTTGTACAGGACCAAATAACACGGCAAATGGACGCTTTTATTCAATTCTTTTAGTGTTTCTAAAAAGTGCTTTTTTATTCAACTAGTTATTTGTTAAAGGTCTATTTCAGTAAATCCATGAAATTATAAACATTGAAACAAGGCTTTATGGCTTTATATAGAATTTTTTTATCTAGACATCTGTATGTGTAACTTAAAACTGGATTCTGAGTTCGCCATATTTAAAACAGCTCAAAGCCAAAATGATTTATTTCAAAACATCCCAGGTGAGTTTAAATAGCATCTCTCAGACTAAGAAATAAAATGAAAAATACTCGAGAGAAAACGTTGTCCAGGTATCCATCATTTAAGTGGTAACTTGATCGATTTATAAAGCCTTTTACTTTGAGATATAATAAGGATAATTTATTTACAACATCATAGAAAAATAAGTGTTTTACTTTATTAGAAAAAGGCGATGAATTTAAACAGTGAGCGAATATCCGTGGTTTAAAAACGAGCACCGCCTTTCGATGTTTAAAAGTCACAATAAGGAATACACTATCAATGGTGAAAAAACACATCGTAAACCTACAAATTAACGAACCATTCAAGATCAATAAGGTTGTTGATGGAAAATTATAAAAAAGGTGAAAGCTTTGCTTACCTAAAAGGTTAGCGCCCTGATCACGCGCAGCCCCAGTGAGCGACTGCACGCGCTGCAGCAAGGACTCCCGGGACTTAGCCGGCGAGGACGGCGCGGAAGTCCCGCGGGAGCCGCCGCGGAGGTTCAGGGACAGGTCGCCCCCGCCAGACACGGCGGCTGCCGACACAGCTGACGGAGCTGGCGGAGGTCCGGAAGCACTGCCGATGCTTCCGCCGGTCGCTATATCAGTACTTACATTTGTAGTATAAGTACGACTGCTAACCCACTCGTAATTTACGAGTACATAATAATTACATAACCACACCACCTTAGATGGTGAAAGTCTACATAAATTATGTTCGGAGATTCAGCACAATCTTTGTAACCTTGCGGTAAGGACTCAAATAAAAAGTTTGTTCCAAACCCAAAATGCCACCATATAAGTCCCTAAATTAGTTCGAGTTCTCGAAATACGCCGCGACCGCACGTAAAACAAGTTGACCACAAGACGAAAGACAATATAATCTAAGAAGACTCGAGGGTAATAAGTGTGAGACGTGTCTGTGTAATGTTGTTTGCGGCGAGCCCAGCCGCTGTGAGGGCAGGTTCATTATTAACTCAATGCTTGCGGTGCGATATACCGAATGTAAATATACCCGGTAATTAAACATCACTCACTGGTGATATATTATGTGTAAACCCATCTTCTGGTTTAGAGTTTATTACGCCATTACGCCGAGAGTAACCGCTTTATATTATCTTATAATGCGAAAAAGTCAGTCTCTTTAACAGTCTCTTTATATCAAAAACAGTATCTTCTATCAAATACACCAATCTCTAATTTAGACTTTAATTCTACTTTTACCCTTAGCCTTTTAATAAACACCTAACCTAATTGGTTCATATACATTTTCATACTACACTCGTATTTCCTTTTCTCAAAAGCAAATCTTTAAAGCGAAGAATAGAGGAAGAGGAATTATAATTCTTTTTTTATTTTTATGAACTACGACGACATACGTTTGCGTTGTGTTAAAAGCTCAGGAATATTAACGTGCACGTATGCCTGTGACGTGTCGTGAAATCTTAATGAGTGGCCGGGGCACATAGATTCTTATTTTAAATGTAAGATAAGACCCTGTTTTTGAATGGT
Source organism: Glyphodes perspectalis (assembly GCA_951394215.1). NCBI lineage: Eukaryota > Metazoa > Arthropoda > Insecta > Lepidoptera > Crambidae > Glyphodes > Glyphodes perspectalis. Next base: position 8,273,026 of record OX596205.1, on the reverse strand, counting down.
AAAAGACAAGATTTTGCGGCTCTTTGTAATAATGAAGGCAGGCTTAAATTCTTATTACGCTTATAAAAAGACTGGTTGAACTTGGTAGGGGCACATAGAAAGTAAACGGGACCAGTCAAAACGGAAACCCAACTAAACAAAGTCTTGTCTTTATCTAAGCTTTCAGAGAAGCCAGTGTTTTTCAGTATCGTGTCGTCTAAGTCTCATTTAATCAAATAGTTGTTCCAACTACACTGAATAAAAGAACTTTTATAGGAAGGTCTTTACCAGATACAGTGCAGTAGCGACATCATTTCCAAAACCAGTAGATAAATTTAAAATATAATTACAGTATTTTTTCCAAAAAGCTACCTTCTCGATTCATGAAATAAAAATTGAGACTGAGAAATATTGAAAACCACTGCTTAGTGACCTCTGGCGATGCTTACCCTGGGAGGCCGGCCTCTGATTCTGCGGCTTGGGCTGGCTGGTGGTTGCCGGGCGGCCGGTGTACGGGTCCACCTCTCCCTCATCGCACTCCGACTGCAGGTCCCCGGAGCTGAATCTGCGCAACGCCTCCGCTGAGCTACTCGCCACCGCACCACGCCGGGAAGGGACCACAGGAGGGACAAAACCGACACGCACAAATGTAGCCACTCAGTCACCTAACTACACACCCAAAGACTATTCTATTCTAGAACCAGCGAAATATTGAGAGTTCTTTCATCCAGAACTAACAAACTTTACAAAATGAATTTTGTTAATGCGTTGTAGCAGTCATTTGACAATCATCATACTCATATATTATGAAGATTATTAGAAATGTGACAATCGATAACAATGTAAAGACTTTTCTGTTTCGATCTAACTGAAATATTAACTGTCATGTTACCAATAGGTAAAGACTGATTTTTATTTCATTCCCAATATTGGATAGTCGCTGCATTGTATTCATTAATGCTTTCCTTTGCCTTAAAAATGGACTCTTAAACTGGAACCAAGACTTGGACGATAACAATTTGGTAACAAAACAAAAACAAAAGAAGTACACAATAGCAATATCGCCGTCAAGCAACATCGAGTCACGACAAGACACCGAGTATGAAGCGCCATGCACGGTCGATGGTGGTCGGCGATGCGCGATGAGCCCGGGCGGTGAGCGCGTGGTCGTGGTCGGCATGAGTGCTACACGTACGGATACGAGGGATGCGGGCAGGCGGTCAGGAATCAGTGCTCAGGTGCCCTTTCATAGTTTCCATTTACCATAATTTAACTAAACTCTATTTCAGGACAAGTTACATTTAGCGGTGAGAGACACCGACTTCTTTAATACTAAATGCCGCGAATTTGTTAGACATTTAAGCAAGCTTAAATTTCGTACAATTTATGTTCTCGTGATAAATATGGATAAGTAGTAATTTGTACTCTAGTCATTTATGTATGTTTATCTTTCCATAGTACAAATTCCTTATTTGGAGATGGCAGATTGGTGTGGTAGTTGGAATAAGTAATTTATTAAACTATCATGTTAGCTGAGAGAGATATGCCCTATTAACCTTACGGCATTAAATCTGTCATTGAGAATACTTACATAAATACTTAAATATTAATGGTATCTTTTATCCAGAAAGAAGTAATGTTCCCAAAGGATATAAAACCGTCGGTCGACCCGTTCAACTCGGACTTTTATTAACAAAGTCTACATTCAGGATGAAGGCCGTGGGTAGAGCTAGAATGACAATGATAAAATAATAACACCGAATACCTGACAAGTGAATACGTAAACAGAGCACTTCGCAAAGGGCAACTGGCTCCACGAGGCAGGGCGGAGGTCAAGTGCGGAACAGGAGGTGGAAGCAGCGAGGTGAAGCGGCTTCGGCCTTTTTACGGTGTCGTAAATTTTCAACACTTTCGGTTATAATTAGGACCCTTTGATATATCGGATTATACGCAACGCCTTGTTGGGCGAGCTTGTGTTGTTTGTTCACTCACTAAAGCAGGCAAGTGAGGTCATCATTTTTTATATGTAATAATGTAAATATAATCTTCTATATTTTTTTTACTTTTATTTATTTTGCTTATTACGCAAGATTTCTTAAATTACGAACATGCTCAATTAATTAAGCTACTTTTTTATTAACGCTTCAATGGTTGATATTACAGCCATGCTGGTTTTTATATTACCTAATTATGATATTGGCTCATGCTTTGTCTAAAAAATAAAGCATTACCTACCTATCTTGCCAATTCAAAAGGAAAAATTAATTAATTTTGCAAACATTTATGAACAAATTTGATATGTTCAAATTTTGTAACACTTTAAATAAGAGATTGAAGCAATTTTAAGTATCATGCTTTTTACTTTTAGTTAATATATAGATTTTATAAGCAATATACATATATACATACAACCATACTATTATCACATAAATTAAATCTAAATTTTTACGCATGCTGTCTGTTTAAACAAATACCATCTAATATTAAATTTTTTGAGTTTTATAAAGATTATTCGGGAATATAAATATTAAAATATCTTCAAATATATGTACATTATAATTAACAAAACATTCAACATACCTAAGTATAATACGATTAATAAATAAATCAATAATATTACGAGTAGGTAAATCAAGCATTTAAGTCACGTTTCTACGTCGTACCTAAATAATTAAATTCCAATGAAATTAGATCTCAATTAAATACCTTAATTTAAAAGTTAACCACATAACTTAAAAAGTACCTAGACGTAGAAAACGAAGATACTCGTATATGCTTAAATCAAACAACACAAGCACTGTAATTAGTTCTTTTGCGTTCTAAAATTACGTATATTAAGCACTCCTATCGAGTTTTAAAAGTAGCGATTAAGTTAATTACTGAGAATGATGTGCAAAGTTAAAGTCTAAAACGAAAGTGACAGGTTTTTTGACTTAATTGTACCTATAAGTGTGATCGGGAAATGTTCACATAAAGGATTCTGTTCTTACTCGTTTCCATAGTCGATAAAACTAAGTAGGTAGTACTTTTAAAAACTCTTGCACTACATTTTATTGAAAATTCTGTCGAATTGAGAACCTCCTCCTTTTTTTGGAAGTCGGTTAAAAATAGGTTACCTTCGTTTCAAGTAATTGACATTGGTGGTGAATGAGTTTCGGAAGCTTGAGAAAGACAGGGTTGATGTGGTCGCGGCCTGCGGGCCACAGATCCCAGGACACCCCGACCGCTCTATTTTGACGCTGCCTGCACGAAATAATAATATTGATTAACATATTTTACATTCTATCCTAACGTATGCCCAAGGACACTACATTACATATTTCAGGGATTTAACGCTGAGTCGGAGATTGCAGTCTTACAAAGTATCAGGGACCAATAGATTCCAAGCCGAAAGAGAAACGTGTCTCTCTTTCGACCTTGAACTTCTTTTATCAATAAAAATAGATAGTTCATACTACTAGCTAGTCCTGCAAACTAGATACTTAGGGTGTAAGTATGGTTTGAATAAAAGTACCAAATTAGTAACCACATAGTGTTTGAAGATTAATCATAATGATTGTAAAAGTATTTGCTAGACTTAGTGTCACACCTATGGCTGACATTGAAATTTCATTTCGCGAAATGAACGCTTGTAGATTACTAAAAGAATAAAAATATAAAGTAACTTATAACGTTAATATAGGTATATTTTCGATGACACAAAAACTACTTAGTACCTACTTACATGTAGTTCCAAAGTAAATTCGCTAATACGCCGTACCTACATTCACAAACCCACGGTCGATTCCAACGCGTATGATCGGAAATATCTAATCCCCAATCGCTTTCACTGTTGTACTGAATGTGTAGGGACGGCGAGAGTGCTAATTGCTATACGGAATATACGTGCGAATGTTAATAGCTTCCATAAGTGGGCACAATTCGGTTTTGCAACTTTTCCTAAGTATAACATGTTTGTTTGTTTAATAAAAAGGTACGAGTACATATCTAAAACTAGGGTTATAAATAAAAACATAATAATCAATGCTGCTCTATACAATCAAAATTTTGCATATTACAAATGCAAAAATAACACTGTCCGACATCTTATCCATAATAAAAAACCCAACCTATTGTCAAACACGCTTAAAATTTGAATCATAAAAATTATATATACTACATTTTTACCGAAAAAACCAACAGATCTATTAATTTTGGTCAGATCCTATTTTTTATTCTATTGATTATGTCAGTAATATACGAACAGTAAAAGTAGCAATTGTAAGGGCCTCTGACGTTATGTTATTAACAGACATGCTCTGACAAACGAAGTTATGTAACTGACTAACGACATATAATTGCATGCTAATGTGATCCAATTAACCTCATCGATATATTCCTCCTATTCAACTAAACTTTTTCATAAAGCTTACATAGTATTTTATTTCTTCATCTCCGAAACGAGACCGACCACAATTTTGGCATGCGTGATTTACCTCGTACCTACTTTTCTACGACAGATTTTTCGGTGGCAAATATTCGTGGCGGGATTACGAGGGGTCGTATGTAAGGATATAACAAAGTATGTGGGTTGTACGACGGCTCACCTGGGGAATGCTTGCAGCAAGTTGCCGATAACTATCGAAGCGAAGACGACGGCGGTATGAGCGAATACTGCAGGGGGAATGGGGTTACCTGTTAAAGGAAAGATTAGTTTAAAATTAATAATAATTCAGGTTCTTATAACACAAATGATTATTGGGTATTTGCATCCTTATAAGTATTTACTACGTTATACATGCACAACCCCATACTGTACATTAAAGTAGTAGGGACGTGTATTTTAAATCGGACCAATACCAAATTTATATACGGCACGCCTAGGCCCTATCATTGCTAAGTCGGGATGATTCGGTGACGAATTAATAATAACAATAAGAAGTTCCAGCCTTTTCGATATTATTTTTCTTTTGTTAATCTACACGATTTAACAAAAGAAAAACAATATTGAAAATGGTTTGGATTAATAAATCACTTCCAGTGACAGGCAGTCAAATGTAAAGTAGCGTAGCGGTATGTGTTGCAAGTAGTAGTGGGTGGTGTGGCAAGAGGCAATAAAGTGGCTAAAATAAAAAGCAAAAAGCCGCAGGGCCGCCTTAATAAGTTCTTATTTATATTCCGAAGAGAGTAAAATGTGAATTTTGCTCCGCAACAGAGTCGTGACAGTTTTAGGAATTATTTATTGCGACGGACCGCGGCTCAACCCGGCCGCTGAGCATCTGACCTCGGCGTCCCTAAGGGGTATTCCGGTGAGCACTTATGTCGCCCTGTGTTATGATACGAACTTTCGCTCACAAAAACACTTCAACAATTCGAGCCGGTCACAAAGTAGGTACATCATTAAATTACGAGCCGGACGAACCCGCAGATTAGTTTTTACATATAAGCCGTGTAGGCTGATAAAGATTTATCTCCGGATTTTGGACTACACAGCACAACCCAATTTTTTTTGACAATTCAATTGTTTTTAAATCTATTTGATTTTAATTACCGAACTAAATTATGCATACAGATAAGTTAAAACACCAAACCTGTGGAGTTTAATTTATCTTAATTAAAATATCCTTTCTCAGTATATCTTTTTCGATCCAGAACTAGAACTAAAACTAAAACGAATATATGTTTATGACCTGCTTATTGAATTGATTGAGTTAAAATTACTTATCAGTATTTTCCTTAGGAGCGCTTTACTAACTCTTGCTTAGCTAAAAAACTCTTGCCTTCAAATAAAGAACATTTCAGTAAATGGTTATTATAAAAATACCTTGAAATGTAATGAATATCACTCAGATATTTTAATCTAGAACTGTCCAGCAGAATTCCAATCTCGCCGTCAGAGTTTGGAAGCTGAAGGTTTAAATTTCTAGCAAACACACTTTGACACTTTCCGACACCCTTTACATTTTCCCCAAAACTGCTGTCGGGCTATTAGTGATTGCGAACACAATTTTAAACCTCGCGCTGCTATATATAAAGGTCAAAATTGTTAGGTCGTATTCTCCTGTTGCGCAAATTCCTTGCGGCTACGACCCATTACTGGGCTATTTAATTGGCGTTTGTTTATTCTTTTCTGTTTCCCTTAAATTTTAAATAAGTTCACTTCTTTACATTCTATGTTACTATTCAGTCCATTTGTTGAAGAGGTAGCTACTTGTAGCTACTGGGATGTATGATATATTGTGCTTTGTTAGTAGGTATAATAAAAGTCAATTATGCTTATCAAATCATTATTTTTGAAAAAATTGCTTTGTAATAAAACGTGAGATTTCGTACCTCTATTGATTTTCATCTAGCAATACACATCGTAAACATTCGTTTAAAATTATATGTTTTTTGTATTATTATCTTTGTTGGTTGCTATTACTATGGCGTATGTGTGTACTATGGTGTATGGGTATGGTTTTAAAACAGAAATACAAGCTTCACAAAAATATCATTATTTAATATTCTATGACTTTAACGATATTTCAGAGTCATCTAGATAATTTTCCTCCCCATTTTCTAAGGATGTGGTCCCACGGGCGTAATTCTTATAAGTAAAATGTCATAACCCATCACATAATTTCTGCTTTGTGCATATTCGAGCGGGTTATTAATGTAATTTAGATATAAGTACGCAATCTCAACGAGGTTTAGCCAATTGCGAGCAGAAAATTTTATTGTGCACGATTGTGTGCGCAAACACAGGTGCACTCTCTATTCCTTCAGTCTCATAGTCCGGTGAGATGGCACCCATAGAGTAACTTATTTAACTGATACGGCACTTTAAGATGACCGGTGAAAGAGTAATTTCAATATTGAAATATTCGGCCACAAATTTTGTCCCTACTCGGGATTTCAACCCAAGAACTCTTGATCCGTAGGCGACGCATGCTATCACTAGACCAACGAGGTAGTTTTTTTTTTGGTTGCTATATTCAGACATCAAACATTGTGTTTACAGACGACAATTATGGCACGTCTTTCTATATATTTAGTATTAAGGTATGAATTGCCATACATTTATATTACAAATAGTAACATTTGACATTTCCCATGTTGGTCTGGGACTTAGAAAGAATGTGCCAACTGTGTTTCTTGCCTAGCATGTCGCAAAAGGCGACTAATGATATATCGGGTTTTGAGTATGTGATTGTGTAGGCGATATGCTAACCACTTGTCACGACTTTTTTACAATTTTCCATCTGACCCATTTTTGGCTGAATTTTACTCTGCCTACCCGTTCGGGAATTCTGGGCGAGATGTTATGTATGTATGTATATTTGACAAATCTTTGATTTGTTTATTAACATAAACTAACTAACTAACTAAACTTTACGCCACTTCCCTAGCGGGGTAGGCAGGGAGAACCGAACGCCATATGGCACGATCCTTACACATTATTAACATCATTTTGACATCTCATTTTCCATCCAACCCAGCCCACTGTCCCTGGTTGGTCTGGGACTTAAAAAGAATATGCCAACTGTGGTTCTTGCCTAGCATGTCGTAAAGGGCGACTAATGGTATATCGGATTTTGAGTGTGTGATTGTGTAGGCGACAGGCTTGTCACTGCTTTTTCACAATTTTCCATCTAACCCAACCCGACTTTATTTCTTGCTGAATGTGGTTGAAGGGGCATGCTGCCCCTTTGATTCTGCCTACCCCTTTGGGGATTATGTATTTATTTTGACATATGGTAATTTTTAACCATTTATATGTCACTTTATGATAATTACATTTATTTTTATTCTACAATCTTAACAGACAAAACCTTGGCCAGACGTTAGTACCTATATTTGAACATTACTCTACATTCTTAAAATTCTAGACATTATGAAGTTAAAAAGTAACACTAATGATGCTGTTTGTATATTTAATCCCTACCTACCCTTACTTTATTATGACACGCCATTAATTAAACCCTTATAATAAATGAAAAATATCTTTAAAAGGGTTAAATAAAGACATAAAGCGAGTGCCTGCTAATTAGTGACTCTATGTAAATAGGCTGGATGATGCTGAAACATTAAGCAACTCGCTGTAAAAAACGTTATTTTTACCCGAAATTTCCGTGCATTTTGAACAATAGACGCATAAAATATTTAATAGGGGGCTAGATGTCTTTGCGACGTGGTCAAGAAATATAGATAACCTTTATAATGTAAGCCATATGTAGATACATTACATTTGGGTTCAGGCTTGAAAGCTATTTACTTCTATTTGTAAGAAAAGTTAAACAATAATAAGTTTTATTTCTTAACTTATACGAAACCCAGTACGTATACAGGAGTCTAATTTGCGTTAAGCATATATGCCCTTACAGATTCATTACCAACATATTCTAACATCTATATTTAAGATTCAAAAGCCTTTTATCTATTTGATCTACTTCATTTAACTAAAGCTCAGACTTAAGAAGAGCTTGTTGGTGTAAACAAAGCAATTCTTTACTTATGCCCTACACTGAGAAATGTCATAGCAAATCATAGAAGGAACAAATAGCGACCCGCCAACAATCCTGGCGAGCGTCCAAACTGAGTTCATGGCTAGAGATGTCATCCCGTCACGTAATTGGGCATTTGCCGATTCTACAATCGGATGCAATTATGATGTAGTGATTAATAAGGTTTTAGAAATATAATTCAATACTCACAGTATCGAAAGACCAATAAATGCTAAAAAATATAATTTATCTCTTAAGTTTGATACATACTTATTCTATTTCGGATATCTACGGATAAACGGTGATGAAAAGTAATGAGAAACAATATAAGGATTTTTTGTATAGTAATTTTTTTACTGTTTTGTGTTTTCAATATAAATAATTGAGGATAATTGCTAAAGATATGATTAATCTTAAAAATTTTTGTGGAAATAATACGTACTCTCAAATCAAATGTAATAAAACCAATATGTTTTTGTTCTATGTTGGTCTGGGTAAAGAATGAGTATGAGGTGAGGATAAACTATGAGTCTTATCTAACTCGTAGTAAATTGCCGCTAATAGTGTAGTATGTATTTTATATTGGATTGTGATTATGTAAGAGATAAGCCAGCCACTTGTGACAGCTTTTTCACGAATTTTCATGCGACCTAATCCAGTTTCCATTTTGGCCGAGAGTAGTTAAAGAGGCTTGCCCTTTGACTCTGCTATCTTTAGGAATGATTTGTTATCAGCAATTTTATATCGAATTATTACACGTGTCGCGTAATTTTTTTCTTTATTAAACATAAAGAAAAAATGATACTAAAACATAAAGAAAAAATGATACTAATAAAAAAAAGTAGCCTCAACTTGTATTCTAAGGCTTTTTTTTAACCGATACCGATAAAATCCCCGGGGCTACCCACATCCCTATCGTGACGTTATTTCGTTGGCCGCAGAATCGATCCAGTATTTAGCGACACACAAACGCTGTCGTGTGCTAAAGGAATAACTCAAGAGCGAAAAGACTTGCACGAAAACAACATCATTACGCGTTGTACTACAAAGTGTTGACAATTTTCAGTAATAGATCGTAGAGTTTTGGCTTGGAACATTTTACTGCCGGTTCAATTTCGTTGCGCAGAATGCTTGAGTGATTTTAACGGTCCACGTTTTTCCTAGAAGTGGAATTATGGATATTTAAAGAAGTTAGAGATGATAAAGTACATCATTGATAGTGTATGTACAGTTTTGATTTTCTAAACATTCTTTTTCAAAAGCCTTTCAGACAAATTATTTTAGGGACCGTCTTTGATTTCTTTAAATTGAAATTATTAGTTCAATTGACATATAAGATGTCAATTGTTTACGTGGGAACAATAAGTTTAAATATTTTGGTAGTATCATTGTAAATCGTCGTTTGCATTAACAACGAGACATCTTGACTTTTCTCAATTTACGTCAGTTGTGTTCATTTAAAATATTAAGTTTAATTAGGCTTCAAATTCAATAAGCAAATGTTTAACAAACATCTTTCTTTTAACGAGAAAAACATCGATATTGCATTTGCATCCTTAATTCGCAATCCAATTAAACTGTGTCACAATAAAAACAACAAGCTGAGCTCTATATGCATCGAAATTGGGATCGCTCACAGTTTTCCCGTATAGAGTTCAGTAAACACGAATTTTCGTATTAACTACTTATATGTATGTACATTAAAAACTGTTTATTCTCCTGGGAAATTTAATAGCATATATATCACCTAGGACGATACATATATACTAACCTGCTATTTTAGATGTTAGGGTAGACAGAGTATAAGAGCAGTTGCGCCCTGCAGGGGGGCTCCGATTACTCCTGAGGTATCCCTGCCTGTCGTAGGAGGCGACTAAAAGGGCCTTTGGGGTCGTGGAAGCTTGGCCCCGGAGAAGGCGACAGCTCGCGTGTTACACCCGGTCCGTTAGGATAGGGTACACAGCTGTCTGTGTTGTCGCACACACCACACTAGGTGTTCTGGGTGAGAACCTCACTCGTCGAGATGGGCCGCACGGTGGCAGCGCGCGCTGCGTAGACTTTTCGAGATGAATCCCGGCAGTGGAGATCCCGATAGTTTTGCGTTCAGCGCCCGAAGAATGGCAGCCGTGAGGTTTAGTCGGTCGGGGAACTGGTGTTGCCAGCCGAGTTCCGAGCCCGACACACCCTTGTAGGCTCTTACTCAGGTCTATTTGGAATGTGCGTAAGGGCATTCCTTACGTACAAAAAAAAAAGACAGAGTATAAAAGTAGTTAATTATTTTAAGTAAGTTTAGACAAAAGTAACATTTCATTAGATTAAATAGAAAAAATAGTTTGGCGTCGCATAGATAATCACGTGCCTACATAATACCCAATACTTACTTCATTAGTTGCCTTTAACGACATGCTAGGTAAAGAACATACTTGGCATATTATTTTTTAAGTCCCTTCCAACATAGAATCACAACTTAAAACAAAATAGACGAATACACATATAATTTCCACACAAGATTTTGGCAAATTTCACCTTAATACCATAAGATAGCTATCTTTTACTAAACTTAGAAAACCTGGTACCAACATATACAACTAACTCCGGCGCCTTGAGACACAAAGGAAAATATATCGGTAAACTTTTTATAGATACCTAGAATCCTATTTATGTCCAATGCTATTATAGTAGAGGAATAAAAGCCCTTTGCTGTTTTCCTTTACGGAGACATCATTTTATTTTATTTCTAACCTACATTGTCACATGAGTTAAAATTTCTTTTTTATTATTTGTATAAATAAATAACATATTTTATGTTATGTTATTTTGTAAAAACTTTTCAAATGCTCGAACAACTAATTTCTTCTTTTTATCTCTACCGAATAATTCACTTCTTTACTCAATATGTGAAACAATGTAAGGCTACATGCTATAAAAAGTAATGAATATCAGTATATTCTAATAAAGCTAAATATTCCGAGACCCATTAAAGATTCCTTTAGGTACATGTAAGACATATATACATACTAGGTACATGGGAGAGAGTGATTGATCACGATGTTAGCCATAAAATATTAGTTACAAAACCTAACGCAAAATGTATAATTTATGATAGTCTGCCTGTACCCAAAGCCTCCAGTTCTATTTGCAAAAACACATTACGTGTAAGTTCGTGTTCTAAATAATGGATTGTTCGCGTGAACCATTCGTCAATTTCCAGGAGTAGTGAGAATCAGTGCCGCCTTGTAACTTGGAACAACATATTTCTTGCAAATTTCATTTACTTTTTCCAAATAAATATCTGATATCTTTGGAAAAATAAATACGTGTTTAAAACAAAATTACATAAGTAGGTACTATGATATATTTCGAGTAATCCAAATAATTTATAACATGAACCATAAACATAGGTGTATATAGGTAACATGCTCTTTCTCAACAACGCTTTATCCAACGAAAAAGGCTAATTTATAATATTGCACAGATCTAGCCAGATTCCGTCGAACCTACTTGCGTAATAGTCAGTGCACATGCAAACATATATGACCAATTATAATGGCCATTTGATGTTAAAAAAGAAGGCACATAGTTACATTAGAATTTAACTTGACCTACACTTTGATCACAAATATGAAATCTGAATGCGATCCGGCTTACCTGACACGATCTTATATTTACATCTGTTTATACTGAATAGAGTAAAGGTTCCAAGAGCTGAGCTATCGCCACTCCGTATAATTCCCAAATAGCGGTCAGTCAAGCTGCCATAGAAACCTCTGACACAGCTCAAAAGAGCTTTATAATGGGAGGCCTGTGGAACGTGCTTTCAGAGCCCTAGAGGAGCTCTACATCAAATGTTACTTAAACTTATCCTACTTACTAGCCACATACTACTTACGTAGTATTAAAAATATGTGATGGGGTTCAAAAATCTCATATGTTAATCTCCTAACCTGCTAATATTGTACCTGAGTGGTAAAGTTTCACATAGTATCTGATTTAATTACCAACCAAAAAAGGAGGGAACGAATCGCAACGATAAATAAAATTCTATTTACCTTTTTTCTTTTTTTTTTTTACTTGGGGAACTCCCACGAGCCGTCACCCTCCGGACGGGGATCCAGAGGGCGGTGTGTCGGACTCGAACCGACTAAACCCCAAGGTGGCCTCCAGCGGCGCAGTTCCGGAGGAGCCTGTATCCCCACTGTCGGGACTATACGACAGCTCCTCCGGTAGTGCGCTTGCCGCGCTACGCGGCCCACCTCGCGCGGCGGTGGTCGATGCTGTGCAGCCCACGACAACAGTCGTCGGATGCACAGCACCGAGCACACGCGCGCGTCGAGACATGCCAGGCCACCCAGCATGTCTCAACCACTCCGCCCAGGATTCAGACGCCGATCATCCCCGTGACCGGCGTCGTAGGCCCACTCTCGCGCTGTGCCCTCTGCTAAGCCAGAGGGGCACGCGGAGAGCGCCTCGTCGAAGGGGCCGCCTTCCGCCCGGCGACCCAGATTTAGGGTCTAGCCCTGTCGTCGCAGAGGGAGAGCATCGAGACGCTCAATCCCTCCGCGACCCGCCACGACGCGACCCAGCGCGCCCCTGTCGGGTTGCCGAGGATAGGGAGGCGAGCAACGACAACACTCAGCTCCTCCTCTTCCTCGGCAACCCTGGTCCGGCCGCGGTGGTTACAGCCGGACCGCCGCAACTGCCCGGATGCAAGTCGTGCAGTCGCGGCTCACCTCCGGGTCCTTCTTCGCTTCAGCCCTGCCATGACAGGGCCTACTAAGCCCCCCCGGTACGACAAACCGAGGACCCCGGCGGGGGAAAAAAAAAAAAAAAAAAAAAAAAAAAAATCTATTTACCTTGTACCAACATCTGCAAGTTCCACAATTGCTAAATAATAATAAACAGTTAAAATATTAGATTGTCTAAGTATACTACAATAAGTAAAGGCTTAAAAGTAATGGTTTTATATTGTTTGTTAATATTAAATTTAGTGTTGCCTAAAGCAAGACTCTTGCGGCGGTCTTGCATGCCGTTATCTTGCAGACTCAATCTTGTTCTTGATCAAATGTTGCTTGTCGCTTGGTCCTGTGTTAAGACCAAGCAACAAGCAACATTTAAGCAAGAACAAGACTAAATCCGCAAGATGACGACGTGCAAGACCGCCGCAAGAGTCTTGCTTTGGGCAACACTAATATTAATAAATCCGTTTCTCGGTTTATTTTGACTATTTTAATTCTATAAAATACGCAAATTTAAAAGTTTCTGCACCAAATAAGTATACTACAAAAAGTAAAGGCTTAAAAGTAATAGTTTTATGTTGTTTGTTAATATTAATAAATCCGTTTCTCAGTTTATTTGGACCATTTTAATTCTATAAAATACGCAAATTTAAAAGTTTCTGCACCAAACCGGTAAAAAGATATAAAAACTTTAGCATTTCCGTTCTATCTAACAAAACAAGTCTGAAGAGAAATAAATGCAGAATATAAAGTCTCATTTGTGGTTTATTAGAAATTCTAAGCACATAATCTGTCTTTTAAATAACACAAGAACCTGAATGAATAATGCGATACTCTGCCCACGCGAGTTCGTCTCGCACTTGACTATTTTTTTTATATAAAAACGCTCACGGGCCACGTTAAACTGCGCCAATCGTAATGGACACGACGTGACTGGCTTGTTTCAGTATAAATGATTCGATAAAACTTTATAGCCCGATTTAGACTATTGATTAGATACATTACCTACAATATGCAAAATTAAAACATAACACTTTGAAGGCGTTTAAAAATATTTTAATTACTAATTATTATTAAATATTGTATATCTATATTTTAAAAATAAACATAAATTATTTTCAAAAGCTGTGATTCATTTTGTTGCTTAGAATATTATAATCATTATGATCCTACCTATCGTGCAACTTAGTTCAGGTTTAATTTACAAACATATGTAGCTAAATCCAATAGCCAAGTTGTAGAATCAGGGCATTCTCTCGTGAAATCTTATAGGATTCTGAAGATAGATGATACACGAAAAAGAAGCTTTTTAGACATCCATTTTACCAGAAAGCATGCCATGTGCATATATTTAAATTGATGTATGTATTAAATTCAGATGTACATATATTCTGCACATACATTTAAGACACACATACATTCAAATTTGTAATAGGTACATACATAAAATAGGATACTCAGAAAGTTAAACGTATGTACAAAATAGAATTATCAAAATCCAGGTCACTGAAGAAAAAGTTCTCACATACGTAACACAATATACAAAAAAAAACCTACAATCGAATTGAGAACCTTTGTCGGTTCGGTCGAAGTCGGTTAAAAATCGGTCGCGATCGATTGTTACAAGATGGCGACATTTTCCTATTTTTAAAACAGGCACGAGGCTGCGTCACGTCCATCCCGCCAGTTTTTGGACATGAATTTTCAATCAGGTTCATTTAAAATTTAATATCGGACGCGCTCGAACGCTTTTCTTGTTAAACCTTCATATGAAAACAACGTTTACCGGTAAATTAAAAGATATTGTATAATTAATATCTGACGGGCTGGAGTGACTATGCCAGAAAAATCATCTTTTCCGATCCCCTTCATATTCAAGTTTATTATTAGGCTATTAATGTGATTGTTAATTAAGAAGATTTTTATAATACATTAATGAAATATGTGAAAATGTCTTATGTTGGTCTGAGACCTAAAATAATGTGCCTACTGTATGTTCCTTGCCTAGCATGTCGTAAAAGGCGACTAATGGTATATCAGGTTTTGGGTATATATATGACTGTGTAGGTGACGAGCGAGCCGCTTGTAAATTTTCCGTCTACCCTAGCCCAGTTTTATTTTTGGCTGAATGTGGTTAAAGGGACTTGCTTCCCTATAACTCTGCCTACCCCTTCGGGGATGGCAGGCGTGATGTTATGTATGTATGTACATTAATAAAATGTTGTGCATTTATTCACTAAATTTAGGATATATATGCGATAGTTATGCACTGCGCATGTTTGCTAAATGGTTTCATTAAAGTTACGTTACTCCTAAGTGTACAAGCATACATACATAACATCACGCCCATAATCTCCAAAGGGGTAAGCAAAGTCAAAGGGGCAGCAATTACCTGTAACCTAAAACTCCTAAGTGTGATATGTAAGAAACGAAATCGTAGGCAACATATCAATGCCTCGCAAACACCACGCCCTTTCCGTGATCCGATATTATTATAATAAAACGACGTTTATGAAATCCAAAACTTAATCTATATGCAAAGTTTTGATACGGTTTTGAGGTGAAAATGTACACTGAGGTTTTACATTTAGTGCGACATGAAATATTTAATCGCTTATCTTTTGAACACAACATGTTTAATATAACGTGTTACGGCCCTCACGTAGCGTCAAGGGTCGTTTAGTTGTCAGGGTTCCGAAGAATTATACTCCTCCTCTAGCAATTACTCACAAGCTGTCTACATAATCTCAGTTACCTTAATCAGTTCATTTCAGCTATCGGCTTCAGCCTCTTAATTAACATGTAATTTTTAAGTGGTTCACACGGATTTACATATCTCTTAAGTCTAATATAGGTATTGATCGAATAAATATTAAATAACGCCTTTTTGCAGCTAGTCCCTTTGCTTTTGACGAAATATTATAAAACATCTCATTTGTGTAATAAATATGCATGCAATTGCATGAAATAATAATCATTACTACGTCTAAACTTATCAGTTATCTAATATTTAGTTGTTTCTGCACACATATTTTACGCTATCGACAATACACCGTCCTCAATTATAAAATGTATGTGTCTATAAAAACTAACCCTATGAAAACAATTGGTAGCGGGCGAAACCTTCGCAGATAAGATTAAGTACCCTCCGTTACATCGTAAACACAATTACCGAAAATTGACGCGGCCCCGCCGGGATCGGAACCCGAGCCGCGGTTACCGATCGATTAGTGAAACGAACGTGTAATTTGCAATTAATTTTTTACGTAGATGGCTGTGAAATTTTCAAAATGTGGAGTGTTCAAGTTACTGAAAAGCCGTACCAGAAATGTGCTGCCCTTTTAACAAATATATCATAATTCAAAAATTTTAACAGATATAAAATCATAGCAACAAAATCAAGATTATATCCTGAATAAAAATATATTGCTTCTGCAATATTATCTCATCTATACTTATAATAAATCTGTAGAGAGGTCAATTCTGTACATGAAATATATTTTCAAAATAACTATCAGGGGGTAATTAGTGATCGATACTGATGCCAAAAATGCAATCAGTAAAATTTTTGTCTGTGTGTTCCTTATAGAAACAAAAACTACTCGACGGATTTTAACGAAACTTGGTACAATTATTCTTCATACTCCTGGGCAGGTTAAAGTATACTTTTTATCACGCTACAATCAATAGGAGCAGAGTAGTGAAGGGAAATGTTGGTAAAACGGGAGAAGTTACTACATTTTTTAAGCTTCCGTCGCGTGTGCAGCCTTAATGGTTAAAGTTACATAGAAATCATGTATGACGGAAATAGTCTTTATAATATTAACCATAAACGCGGGTGACACCGCTGGCACAGCTAGTACTCAATATAAATCAGACAAATAACAATAAGTAATGATCTCTTTTTGAGCGGTTAAAAGTTCAAAATTGATTTAGGTATTAAAACTAATAGAAAATATTTTTGTAAATCTAAGCATTTTATCGCTGCCCGAGTTAAAGCATTTCTGAAATCGCTACTACTACGGTGCAGATAAACGTCACGCGAACTAAATCATGCCATGTGGTCCCAGCTCTGATATTTATTACAGAACTAGCTGTGCCAGCGGTGTCACCCGCGTTTATGGTTAATATTATAAAGACTATTTTCGTCATACATGATTTCTATGTAACTTTAACCACTAAGGCTGCACATGCGACGGAAGCTTAAAAAAAGGAGTAACTTCTCCCGTTTTCCCAACATTTCCCTTCACTACTCTGCTCCTATTGATTGTAGCGTGATGAAAAGTATACTATAACCTGCCCAGGAGTATGAAGAATAATTGTACCAAGTTTAGTTAAAATCCGTCGAGTAGTTTTTGTTTCTATAAGGAACATACAGACAGACAGACAGACAGACAGACAGACAGACAGACAGACAGACAGACAGACAGACAGACAGACAGACAGACAGACAGACAGACAGACAGACAAAAATTTTTGGCATCAGTATCGATCACTAATCACCCCCTGATAGTTATTTTGAAAATATATTTCATGTACAGAATTGACCTCTCTACAGAACAGTCGCATTAGTGGCGCAATACATAAAACGCAAGATTCTAATTCAGCTATACTCGAAAGTGTGTTCCGCGAAGCATTTCTGGGGGTTCATGAAAATAGGTACTGCTTATAACAAATCATAAAAAAATCGGTGTTTGATTATTCTAGGGTTCCATCAAATACTCCACTTCCCAAAAGGGTTCCGTAGCCAGAAAAGTTTGAGAACCGCTGTCTAATTGTTACATTGTTACACAGTATCAATTACACACCCCAACAAATTATAGCGTGTTATGTCAGCATAACTGTAGCTTATACTACTCTTTTTCTCAATCGGATGTAGAATAACGCAATGTTGCATTGGTATAAAACAAAAATATTGTCTTTTCTCCTCAGATATGTTGCTCATTTCCGTTTCTAGACTATGATTATTAAACAGTTAAAATTGTATCTGTATCAAGCAATCATTAGGTAAATGTCAAGTACGATTTATTATATTTTGTTAAGTATTCTGTTTCCATTAAACTAACGATCAGTATTAATTGCACAGATGTAAGGCATTCATTATTCGTGCGCCACGCCGTGCTCCATTATTCAGGATCAATTTGCGGTTGTCGCTATCTTGTCTGTCTGTAAATCCGGGCTCAGATTCAGGTTATGCCTCTTATGTAAGTGCCGAGGACAATACCGACAAGATTGTACAGATACTGCGGATGACTCGGTATTTCATCAACAAATTGACCCGAAAATTTCTGCTGTGATTATGTGTGCTCTAATAATTAATACAATGCCTATTGTAATTGTAATATATATTTAACAAGATATTATTTTTATTAATTCGAACGTTATAAATTTTTGTACTCAGAGAATCCGTAAGTATTAAAATATTAAGAATGTGTTATAAAAAAACTACCTAAATTATTCTTGTAAGCGTTTGTGGCTTTGTAACAAATATGCGAATAAGTATATCTATATTCGCATATTTGTTACAAAGCCACAAACAATAAAACATGTCCAACTTTTATTTTCCCCAAGGTTACATAATCCAAGCACTTTTCACTTTTCTTGTATTGCCAATTCCCTAGAGAAATGAGATTGTTATGTGCCGATTTCTTTCAAAGAAATAAGTAACGATAGTCAACCAATTATTTTACTGTTTGTTTATTTGCAGCATTGGGAACTATTGTGATAAAAATTTTGAATTTTTTAATAGATCCTCTCAAATATAAGCAAAGAATTATTATTAATCCAGTGTATTTTATCTTGTATTTGATTTAAGTACCTATTTAATATTATATCTAATCAATAAGAAAATAAAAAGATATAGCTAGCTTGGTTCAATGTGTAATATTTAATAAGTTAGTTAATTAAATGGACGACTCACTAAATAAAACACAGTTAATTTAATACGCGATTCATGTGAAAAATACTAAAATCACTGTTTGATCCCGTCAATCTGCCAAAATTCCCGTCCAAAAATCTTCGGGGTCATTCCCCGCCCCACATACCTACTCCAATTTAATCCTGCTACGAAATACTTTAAATACTAGCCGTTTGCGGTTAACACTATGCGGCTTAGTGAATGAACTTGCAGTTATTAACGATTCATAATCTCATGAATGAGAGTTCATTAATAATGTAAAAGATTATACTCACGGATAAGTATAAAGTCCGATAATGGTTGGAATCCGCGGGCACGGTAGCGCGGCACGAGACGCGAAAGTGGTAGTGTAGGGAGGCCGACGAAGCACTGAAGGCTGGACGTCGGGACGGCGCAAGCCGCCCACGGTATTGATTTTGGGCGGGAACATTTTCCGCGACGGAGGCGCCACCTGTCTCCTAATTCGCGACTCATCTGGAAACCTAGAAAGTTTATCACCGCTGCAAGTTAGGTGGCGTGTCTGCTTCTATGAATGGGCAACGGTACTTTTTTTTTACATACACATGTAACTTAAAAAAAAATCAGTCGAATTGAGAATATCCTCCTTTTTTAAGTCGGTTAATAAATTAATGCGTCCTTTTATTCATTCATCACCATCATTTTATTAACAAATTCTAATCTAAAAATAAAATTCATTAAATATAAATAACGAAAACAAAGTATGTAACAGATAATTAATAAAATTATTTTTCCTATGTTGGTCTGGGACTTGAAAAATACATGCCAACTGTGTTCCTTATCAAACATGTTGTAAAAGGCGGCTAATAGTGTATAGAATGTTGGACTTGTGATTATATAGGCGACAAGCTTTGACTATATTTTATAATAATAATCCATTTAAACCTAAAATTTATTTTTGGCTTAAAGTGGTTAAAGGGACTTAGGCTTATTAAAGTTTGCCTACCCCCTCTCGTCGCCTCAATTAATAACAAAACCAATGCGCAATACATACACCAATATTCGCCTTTTACAACAAACTAGGCATGATACACAGTTGGGACATTTTTTTTTAGTCCCAGGCCAACATGTTTTGTATACGTGAACGTACTCAGTTATTATATATATATTTATATATATTTATATACTAGCTGTGCCAGCGGTGTCACCCGCGTTTATGGTTTTATTATAAAGATTATTTCCGTCATACATGATTTCTATGCAACTTTAACCATTAAGGCTGCACACGCGACGGAAGCTTAAAAAATGGAGTAACTGCTCCCGCTTTCCCAACATTTCCCTTCACTACTCTGCTCCTATTGATTGTAGCATGATAAAAAGTATACTATAACCTGCCCAGGAGTATGAAGAATAATTGTACCAAGTTTCGTTAAAATCCGTCGAGTAGTTTTTGTTTCTATAAGGAACATACAGACAGACAGACAAAAATTTTACTGATTGCATTTTTGGCATCAGTATCGATCACTAATCACCCCCTAATAGTTATTTTGAAAATATACTTCATGTACAGAATTGACCTCTCTACAGATTTATTATAAGTATAGATAATACATTTAACTCTATTAATATTTGAAAGAATTTTAGACTAACGTATTAGGTTAGGAGTATGATATTTACTACAAAAATTGGGTTGGTATAATCTACTCAACAAAGCAATCGTAAGTAAAACTAGCTTTGTTCTACGGAATAGGAAAGTAGTAAGTAAGTAAGTAAGTGATGGAGTAAATATTAGATGCCATTCATTCAAAATACTCTAATGAAAGGTCATTTATACATATTTATTTAAGTTTCCATGACATGTATCAATAACGTAGATTATTGTTTGTCAAAGTAATATTTAATATTGTCGTGGAGGTGTCATTAGAATAACTTTGGCCCACGATCATAAATGTCTCATGTTCAATTTGTCACTGCAGTCATAAATTGTGTGCAAGGATATTACTTGTTTATTAATATCCTACGATGTAATAGTTTTTGTTTTTGGGCTGAATCATTACTGATTTTCTAAAATAAAACTAGCCTTAATTATTCCTTGACACTAGCTGCTGGTTAGTCAGTAAAATCTCGTCAATATGGACTCAGCCATTTCGGTCATCAGCTGACAAACAGACCTAAAAACCTTAAAAATGTATGTTAAATATATACAATACTTAAGAAGATAAATATGTAATTATTAATTGATAGTTTCTTATAGCAATTACTAGTTATCTTATTAAGTATCAAAATAAAAAAAAATTTAAATACTGTATAAAATCGTAACCAAAAATTTGTAGAGTTAAGGACAAAATATAACAGGACGCCATTTTACATTATTCGTAACACTGTACCTACACTACTTATCGTCATCCTAACTTTATGTTCTACAGGGTTTACGGTCGTAGCCCTCGACCTTGATCCAGGAATTCCAGGATATAGCGAGTCTGGTTATAACTTTAAAGCAACTTCCGATCTGACCTTCAAAACACTTAGGAGAACTAGACTGGACCTTTTGACCCTCACCCCTCGGATATGAAACGCTTGTCCTTACCATTAAGCTACCACAGCACAAGAACACTACAGTTTACTATAGTTAATATATAGCTAAAATTTAATAACTACTTAGTGAATAAAATATGTACATAAACTATCTAAGCAGATTACATTGTAAAACCTTAATCGACTACTTTATAGTTTCATTCTCGATAGCAACCGGAATAAACCAATTTAACAACTTATCGCTTTGTCGTGAAATATATTTTTTTTTGTAAAATATTGACAAAGGATATATGTAGATTGTTATTTCTTCGTTCCACTCCTGAATATATCATATAAATTCATATCAAATGAACATCACAAAAATATAATCAGGTGACAACTATTGTAAAGATATAAATTAACGTCTCCATACACTAAATAAAACTCATTAAATCTAATTACCATATTTTTAATTTGTATTAAATCAAAAAAATTAAACGGAGCGCGTTGAATTCTATTCAACGCATTACCGATAGAAAATTCGTAGCAACCATCTACGAGCTAACGAATCCTCGAAAAAGCAAAACGTTTCATTATCAGCATCGCATATTGAGCGAGTTACAGAGCCATTACTTGCGGTCTTAACTTTTACGACGAGACGTAAACCGTGGTTATGGTAAAAGCCAATCCTTTTTGCTCGAATCGTCTGGGGCTAAGGAATAAAATGAGAAAAAGCAATGCATCCGCAAGAGTATCGGAAGGATCGGTGGTATACCTGCGCTTGCGCATGTGTGCGCGGCGCGAGTGTGGGCGTGTGTCGTAATGGCCCGCCTGCGGGCGCGCTGGTGCGTGCCCGTCTCGTCCACACTTGAGCAACTCCAGCCTTTTTCGGTTAATGTTGTTATACCTTGTATGTATTTATTAAGCCTGCCAAATGCTGCCAATGTCAGATGATTGCACAAATATTATTTTTGCTTTATCCTTCGGTCATAAAGATGGTAGTGTTAAAATATATTTGAAATAATACGTTACTTATTGTTAAAGATATATTACTTTTTCTGGCTTCCATGGATAAAAGAACCCGTAGGTAACCCTTCGCCGTGTCTGTCTGTCTGTTTGTCGTGACTTATCTGAGAAATTAATAAGTATTTTAGTAACAATATAAAAAAATATATTTTGGTAAAATAAATAGAATACATACCTATTATAGTTATATACAGTTGTATGGAGAGAAAATATTGATCTATCCTATGTGGTAAATTAATTGACTTTGCGAAATTCAATTTATTTTTCATGGATTGAAAAATGAACGTATTTGATATGTAGTGTTTAGATGTCTCGTATCGTACTATAAGTTAAACTGTTCATAAAAAAAAAGTATGTATACTTAAAAACCTTACTAAACCTTTTGGTATCTTCCAAATGGTTTTTAAGTGAATTCTATTATAGTATCTACTATGTACCTCATTGATGAAAGGCTTAGATTATAAAATAATAACGTAAATACTACAATTATTACAATGGATTCGTTAACTCACCAATATTACACAAAGGCTTTTGAAGTACTTACCTAAGAATGTAAACTATGCCTGGGTGAACTAGCGCGAGCACCAGTATAGACGCGGCCGCTCACAGAAAGTAAAGTTTGTTGTTCTCGTAACTCGGTCTGCGGGTGCCCGGCGCAGTGTCGCTCCGTCCCGCGCGCCGACCGGTCCGCCATGCCGCGCTGACACCTCGCGCCAGCTGTCAAACTAACTGTCAACTGTCACAATCGAACGACAAATGTCAAAGTGTGTAAAAATGTGGCTCGTGTGGAGTTGCCTCTTCGCCAGCGCGCTGCTGACGCCAACGCGCGCCCAGGTAACTACGAGACTCTCCCGGTAACAACATCATACCTTAACAGGTATTATCCTAAGGGTCAGATGAACTAAGGCGATATCGATGTGGCGTAAATAACGATCGATGCATCGATCCAGTCGTCAACTCGATGGAGCCGTATCGTGTGCGAAGTTCCAATGACGAAACGTCAAGGTGTCTGATCTCAGACGCTTGCTTGAAGGTCGTGCTGCTACTTATTCGTTTTTTTTTGTTTACGTTTTGATTGCTATAGCGTAAATTGATCCGTCATACACAGAAATAGTTGCGAACGAAACTTTGATTGGTGTCAGTCTAACAACATTTGTTCTGTTATTTTTTTTATTTTAGAATGCAGTAATCTCGTCGTATATAATATTTGAAATGCTTGTTATGCTCACACACAAGCTTAGATCATACTATTATACAACAAATGCAGTTATGACAGGTACATGATCTTTTTCAAAGATCAATTATTGAAATTAAGTACAAATTAAAATCTCATTATATTTTTAATCCAAATATTTATGGCTAAAACCTATTTCTCAAGTGACACAATCTTCTCCTTGTTTTAAGATAATACAATACCTATGGTAGAGTAAACTTGTAGAAGTATTGTATTTCTTAAAGAAAATCTGATTTTAAGCAAAAGAACTGTAGTTGATAGTTGCTCTACATAGGGGAACTATTAACTTTAATTAGACTCATAGCCTAAATTCCTACCAGAAAGGGCGAAGAACAAGAATATATAGATATATTAATATGTAGAAACTTCCTATTTATGAAAATAGTATTGATTGATATTAGACCATATAATAATCTGGTTCCTTCCAGTCCGCTAAGACCGAATTCCTATATCGCTAACTATTAGTCAAGAACTTAGACATTCCACAAAATCTGGCTTCTAAATATCTTGTATTTTACTTATAAGAGGTATTCATAGACCACATTATGATGAAAAAGAGTGAAAGCATTTTAGAAGTCCATCCGAGCATTTAACGTAACCGCAATAAATTACATTTGAAAGAACATTTATTTCAAAATTACTGTGATTTACGCGCACCTAAACAAGAAAAAAACCCTTTTATCAAAGCTTTACTCCTGCTTATTCAGATAGAAAATAATGCCGACCCTTAGCATTTTTCCTTTACCTATGCCTTTCTTCATACAGCAAAACATTCCATTTTCCTTTTAAGATATACCAATCGTTACAACCTTACATAGATCTCAAAAAAAAGTATTAATTCAACTTATGAATCCATATTATAATAAAATCTTAAACTACAAAAATTGACACGGGATAGTTTCTACAATGTACCACTTAGAGACTTAAAGCCTACCTCAAAACTTACAGAGCTCATCTATTGGTACGTAATGATTTTAACTAAACTGAATAGTATAAATATTCATAAATATTGGTGGCATTCCGAAGAAAAAGGCAAACATCACTGCTCTTAGTCAAGTAGGTAAGTCAGTGCATGACGGTATTATGTAATTACAACTGTTTAAACGCACACATAACCTAGATATTTACGCTTCAGATACTACAACATGGGTGTCGTGAAGTCATCTGTTTAATCATAGTTGGAATAACTATGTGTTATGAGTGTTGGCTCATTGTTCACACATAAATAAAGAGACTATCGACTAACTGATCAATAGACTCGGTAGGCATCGTTTTATTCATTAACGAAGTTTTATAAACATGTTAACTCACAATACTTGCACAGGTAATGAGTGAATCATCATTATTCGGGTGGTAGCTGTGCTCAATTTCTAAATATAATTTCCAATTCTACTTTTATGAAAATGCTACATTCGATTTAGATTTTACGATACAGAATCGTTTCCTTATTATAATGTGTTCATTAGTTTTAATATGTACAATTAAAACTATGTGCTACGTAAACAATTTTAATTAGGCGATATTTTACATGCATCCAAAAATGCAATTGTTACCCATCCAATTTTGGGAATTGAAGGTATTTAAAACCCAAATTACTTGCCCAACTACTTACATAAATATGTAGCTATGGCTATGAGTAATAACTACGGAAATATTAAAAGACTCATGGGTTTGTCATCTTAAGCTTATACCACCCAATACAACTACGAGTTTGTCTACATACCTTTTATGTAAACGAGCGTGGAAGGTTGATCAGCTGTGCAACTGTATAAATAGAAGAACATTTAATTTCATGCGCCATACCTTGTCATTGTCTTTCTCATATGGAAGAAACTTCCTTTTGTTTTCAGACAAGTTAGATAACTTAAAAGGTTAGTGTGGAATTGGTATGCAAACATTTCTCGTAGATACTCATAGAACGTTGTATATAGGTAAATTGTTTCATTTAGGTTGTGCTCTATAACCATTTATCGATGGTAATAAAAAAAATTACCTACATCTTCAAGCCGTATTCTGTACTGGTAACTGTTTAGCCTTATATACAACTGATGATAAATAAACCTCAGTATATGTATAGTTATTCATACAATGAAACGTATTTACATACATACGTATGCCACTTTGTATGCATGTGTTAAAACATCACTTTACGCAAATTGTCTCATTGAATAGCCCATTATTACGTAGATAGATTTAAAGGTTATCCATGGATCCAACCACAAATATGCCTGTCTTATAAAAAGGGATGTCAATATTATTACTGACATTATTCTATATTGTACTTTGAACCCGGAAAACGCTAGAGCGCACGGGCGATCATTCAGAATATTCAATTTTCCTTTACTGGCTGTAAGGAAATGTTATGGTCTTAGTTCCATCTTCTCTTGCCAGTGCAATCTGCTGGCGTATGAGTTTAAACACCAAACCGACCGCAAAACAGCGAACAGGCAAATCTTGCGGCCAATTTACGCCATATTAGGCGCAGACGTTGTTCCCGCCCAATGCCAAGCAGCGTGCTGGCGGCGGGCGCGCAGTGCAAGGCCGCGTGCGCCTACGCACCGCCTGCGCTTGCTTGCCACATTCAACATTCTGACATACTGTACTTGGAAACGGTTACATTTATTGATCGTGTAAATCAAAGTACCTACTTGGTACTGAATCGAACTTTGTTACATATTTTTTACGACTCGACGCTTAAAGACGATATAAAGTTGTAATGTGGGTTATAAGTATCATATGTACATGACCATTTTACGTTCAAGACATTGTTATAGGCATGTTTTCTGTACAAGATTTAAAATGACGAAATCTTCATACACAGCATCAGTTGGCCAAGACAGTGTTTACATTCTCCTCGCACACAAACAAAGACACCGGTCTCGTATTGAATGACACAATTATATCTGACCAAAATGAAAAGTATTAAGTAATTAATAGGAATAATAAATTATCTTATTGATTAATTGAGTATCCTCAGTTCGCATTAGTGAGATATTACTACTGTGCTTATGTAAATGTAATTATCGACGCTGGTGACATGGTTGCATTTTTCTTACATGAGTTAAAGTAACGATATAACCTTGAAATTAGTTGCGACATCCTAGCCTATAAAAATGTTAATATTAGCGCTAATATCTCGGGCACCTGTTCTCTATAAAACATATTTTATGTAAGTAGACGACATCCAACATTAACATTTGTAGACGCCACTTTCTACAGATAATATATTAAAATATATTATATGATAAGTTATTTTAAGCAGGTCATGATGATGTAATCTAAAGTATAACATGATACCCAAAAAGATAAAGAAAATTTTTTATTTTAAACTAGCTGTGCCAGCGGTGTCACCCGCGTTTATGGTTAATATTATATAGACTATTTCCGTCATACATGCTTTCTATGTAACTTTAACCATTAAGGCTGCACACGCGACGGAAGCTTAAAAATGGAGTAACTTCTCCCGTTTTCTCAACATTTCCCTTCACTACTCTGCTCCTATTGATTGTAGCGTGATGTAAAGTATACTATAACCTGCCCAGGAGTATGAAGAATAATTGTACCAAGTTTCGTTAAAATCCGTCGAGTAGTTTTTGTTTCTATAAGGAACATACAGACAGACAGACAGACAGACAGACAGACAGACAAAAAATTTACTGATTGCATTTTTGGCATCAGTATCGATCACTAATCACCCCCTGATAGTTATTTTGAAAATATATTTCATGTACAGAATTGACCTCTCTACAGATTTATTATAAGTATAGATAAAAACGGCGAGTAATATACACAGCTGCATAGTATTAGCATCACGCCGAGCTTAAGTCGAAGTAACTTACATTGGCAACCTCTCTACGGTTGATCATTCATTCATGGAATGGAACCATGAGTCAGGTCGTATTGACTCACACTCAACATTACTAGTAAAATTGTGACACATGCTGGTAAATATTTAATTTTAAACTTATTTACCTTTATTGAAAAGCATTTTTGCAGCAGAGTTTTAAACAATGTATGTATTTTAAACTTTTAGGCAATTATAATATTTGTTTTTTAATAATTTTTTATAACAATTTTTTAATAACAGAGTAATTTTTTATAATTTTTTTTTAATAACCTGACTAATGATTACAGATAAACCAAATACATAATACTTTCATATAAAACGTTAACATATCCGAAAAACTAAACCATCCAAGTATTATACTTACTCGTAAATGAAAAAAAATTGTTTGTACATTTCCACAATTTAATTATTTTACCATACGTCTTGAAATCTTTTACACAATTTGTTAGAGGCACATAAAAGGATATCTAGAGTAACTTTCATCTAGACAAAACACTATACCTATAGGATAAAAAATCTACATTATCACAAACGTGGCCTCTGAAAAACCCGAACGAATCTTTACAAATAATAAATTTCACTTCTAAAACTCATAGTCCATACGATAATGTAAAGGAGTACATATATATTTACCTTCGTACAAGGACATATATGTCGTCGTTTAAGCAATAAAATGCAAATGTATTGCTTGCTACGTTATTATCGTTGCTTTGTTGGCTTAAGGTTCTGAATTCTTAAAGAAGGAATTTAAAATCCTTTACCGTTTATTGTATAGAAGAGTGGGGATAACTTTTTTATTTCATTTGGTAGATAGTTATTTTAACTCTATAAAGAATCCAAATGTGTAATTCGATCAGTGCAGACGTTACTCAATAAGAAAATTCCAAGGTACTCTACATTTATTTCATCATTATTAGTTGTTACGAAACTTGATATCCCATCGTGATACAGAAAACCTATTTTAATTAACAGATAAAATCAACTTCGTCTTAAAAAACGTCGCTTTATTGTCCAGCCAGATTAGTTTCTCGACTTAGACCGCTGGTAACAAAAAATAAACGTCTTGAAATAGCATGGATAAATGAAGTTCACATGATTTTTAGCGTTCCGTGCCCCATAGGAAGAATGGTAGATATCATTAAACTTTGGTACCCGTTTTTAGAGATTTTAGATTACGTCCTCTTTGAATTATTTGAAATTAGGTTAATGTCAAAATTATAAAAAAAATATTTTTTTTTTATTAAATAAGAAAATATTTTAGTATGTAACTAAAGTGAAGTAAGATTTAATTTTTTACTATCCTTTTTTGAAACCTCATATGAGAGTTCAATATAAACACATTAGTTTCCCTTGATCTTAAAATAATGAACCAATATATAGGTAGTTAGAGTTAAATTCGAGTATAAATAATAATATATTTTAAAAATTACAAACAATTTATGTTATAAAGTTCATACAGGACCCATTCGACACGAGCATTACTCAATGTTGTCTGTTTTTTGTTAAATTATCCTTACCTGCCTCTTGAAGTCCGGTTTTCCATACAGTACGCCTGATTAATATGCAATAGATTGATCACCTACATGAATTAATTGCTCGTAGTAATCATATCCATTATATAATAAAAAATTAATAAGAAAAATGGATAAGCATGTGCATTTTTAATGAATGGAAAATACAATGCACAATAGGCAATGTTATCTGTAATAGCAATCACGGAGGTTAATTACTTCCATTTTATATGAATAGCTGACGCTCTAAATGGCTGATGAGTAGTGATGCACCATGAAATGTAGACCAAGGTGCAGCTATCAGCACTTTAAGGTTTCCGTTACTTATATTTTTATTAGCATAACGTCTCATTATCCTTACTCTACCAACACGAACCTAGATTTAGCAAGACCGGTTATTGAAAATGAAGGGACTACGACTTTTGATATCTTTGGACAGAAACAAACAAACGGAATCGTTGTATCACATCACATCAGTTATGTGTTATGTACCGATTTTCTGGCTATCTATTTCTTATACCGTCAAGGTAGTAATCTAGTAGGTATATACTTTCTAAGACTCAGATTTTTATAATTCCTGAAGTATGCACGTGGTCTGAATTTAACCAATACGCGATCTTAACCACCGGGGTTAATTATGTGCTGTATTTAAAAAAATATATAGGGATTTTAGGGTACATTTCTACTGTAATCTATGTATATTTCATTATTCCCACGAACTGGTTTTACTAGCAAAAATATTCACTCAAACTAGGCAGGTGTTTTTAAACGAATTTATACTGGCATATCTTTTCCCAAAACCAGTCGGGAATTATTGAAATATTCAGCAACGGCCATCACTGGCGGGCGGTTCTAGCCACGGAATCACTTAGAGCGTGTTTCCACTGCCAGTCGGACGGTAAAGAGACGTTCGGGCCAGTCAAATTCTTGTCTCATCTCCTTATCGCTGATACCGTTTCCACAAAAGGAGAGCGGAAATGAGATACAACATACATAACATCATCACAACCGCAATCTCCAAAGGAGTAGGCAGAGACATCAGTGGCTAGCTCGTTGACTACACAATCACATAGCCAACACCCGATATCCCATTAGTCACCTTTTACGATATGCTAGGCAAGGACCCAGTTGGCAATATATTTTTAAGTCCCAGACTAAGATAAGACCAACATGGTTAATGATACGAAGTAAGAATTGTAAAATATGGATGGCTTGCATGGTGCAAGGTTATGGATTCAGGCTAAACCTGTAGCGCTCTCTTCCGCTTCAGTGGAAACACTTGCCTCTATTCACCGCTCCACTCCGCGTCAGTGGGAACGCACTCTTAGTCGCGCGCGGCGTGACATCACATTGCGCAAACGCAATTGGAACATGAAGCATACCGTACAGGTGATGCACGTAACGCATGCGGAATGACTTACGTGACACTCAAGGCGATATCATGCTGCGGTACTATTTTGATATGTTACATTGGTTAATTCCGTCAGCATTCCATAGGTAACCGTTTGGTTTTTATGAGTTAGATGTTTCGGTCAGCGGTGAATGAGATGGAAAGTAAAAATTTTGGTACTCAGTATATGTCGTATTGTAATGTAACATGAAATGTACGTATAGCCTAGGAGTGAATAAAATACAAATTAAGGCTTAGTTTGGGGGTGGTTGAATTCGCGCACCGTAAAATAATTTTGATGATTTTATTACAGCTTAAACCAATGACAATTCCACAACCAGGAGCATAATAATACTTATTTTTCATTTTTCTTTTATTATTATTATTTGTAGTAGAATTTCATTTTACCTTATGGAGAAGTTGCATTTGACCTACTGTAAGCAAAAGCTTAAATCACTTACTGTATATCCAAGTACGTGTATTGTTCTTATGATTGTGTAGGCGACAAGCTAGCCACTTGTCACTACTTTTTCACAATGTTCCGTCTAACCTAGCCCAGTGTTATTTTTGGCTGAATGTGGTTAAAGGGGCCTGCTGTCCCTTTGACTCTGCCTACCCCTTCGGGGACTATGGGCGTGATGTTATGTATGTGTATTGTTCATACTTATTCAATTAATCAAACATTGTTTTGGTGATGCTACAAACGCATATAACGACATATCAGTTAGCACTTGGCTAGCATTAAGTCCGCATGATTAAACTTAGTAGCGCGCTGCGCCGGCGCACGGCCTCCACTCCGCGGGCCGAGGCCGCGTCTTCCTCTATCCATTACCTTGTTTAATAACAAATTATATTAGAACATTTCATTATTAAATTATGACTGTAAAGATGTTAGATAAGTTACGTGTGAAATAACACTGACATAAATAGAATTTAATTAATACAATACCTTTTCCAGCTCGCTGCTAATGAATGGACTCGTTTTAGTAAATAATTTAATTCAGTTAACGAACAATTTGTTAGTTACTTAAGATGTCTTTATTTAGATTTTTAAGAAGCCCATAGATCATCGTAAGAATGAATTAAATGAACCTTAAAGCCACAAGGATGTGTAATCAAATACAATTTAATGATATCTGACTCTGTGTGAGCCGAAAGAAAATAACTACATAATAGCGTTTACTGTACCTAAAGCATTAGTTTAGCTTACCATAAATTATGCTACTAATATTATGTAATTCTCCCTCCTTTTACTAAAAAAATATCTTTAAGCGTCGCATTGACTGACCAAGATGTATTTAACATCTCGGTCAGACCATACGATGCTTAAATGGATACAATAGGCCCTTGTCTGTTGTTGTTATGCAACTTTATTCATAACCGCATGCAATGGTCTTGCAGATCTGTCTTAAAAAGTAGACGTAATCAAACGCCCAATTAGCAGTAAACGGTATTGTTATTTATATGAAAACGCAAGTCTTGTCTGCCTTGTAGCGTGTGGTTCGGCATTTAGATTCGATATGCTCACGAATAGAATGCCCACAGTATCAATGACATAATAGCTTTTATGTACCACGTGCCCTTATATCTGGATATACGAGTACATATACGTAAGCTTAGGCATGTAGGTACTCTTTCGTCCCGCATTAATGCTCGTACCATACATATAGATAGGTTTACATAACGATTGTTTGAATGTACATTCCCTTTGAACGCGGAATGGACTCAGTATAAAACAATGTCTATAGTCTTAGACACAAGAGATTTAAAAAATACATCGTAATACCTTTTTCCCACAGCCACGCCGAATTAGTCCTTGCAGAACCATCAGTTTCTTGCTGAAGGGACCCTTTTCTTATCCTTTTCAGTGCATTTATAACATTATGTAACTTTATTTAGGTAAATCATTGACAGGCCGTACCTACCGCACCCTACGTAACATAGTTTGATTATAGTTACCATAGATTTAATTTTATGGACTAATACCCAATTATAAAATTTCCAGTTACATTATTATTAGTAAGTATTGATTATTATAGAACCAAAGATAAATCTATGATAAATTTGGGGTATCGAGGACTAAACATCGAAACATTGTTTAGGCATGGAGAGTGCATTCGGTGCACCAATTGTGCTGTGACCTCCAACAGGGGAATAACTCTTACATAACCTGTGGAAGCAGGTGATGCCATCCTAAAATACGCACTGTACCTAAACATTGGTCTTGCCCACGTCGTGATGCAGTGGCAAGTTCATGGCAAGATGGCTCGCTGTTATTCGCAGCTTTGTGTGATATAGGCAACGGTCTGATTGCGCCAACTGATCGCGCCCTGATAACGAACACTTGAGCATGTGTTCATTGTCAAGCTCCCACTGTTTATTCAGAGCGCTTTTATAAAAAAATAGTAAGAGCCTCCTTGCAAAGGCTGTGTAAGCTTTTAATAAACATATCTGTCCAATTTATATTCATTTTTTCCTTAACATAACTTGAGCTTTTAAAGAAAAGGTTCTTGGAGATACATATTTTAAAGGGTAAATATCTTTTCATTGCCCTATAAAAAAAATTACATAAATTAAACATATATTTTAATAGAACTTGAAAAATTAGATTAAAAATGCAAAAATACCAATTACCTATCTAAACCCCATAGCAATCCGACTAAAAATAAAAAGCATTCTTCTCCAAAAATCTCCTATAGGTATATATTCTGTAAAAAGTGCAATAAGTAAAGGTTAGACCGTCTTATATTAAATACGCTTGCTGGAGATTTGATCAAAACGATTTAGCAATTCGTAGTCGACATAATCAGAACATTTCAATACATAGTTTATGAAACCAAAGAACCTACAGTAGTATTCTGATAAATTAAATGTACCTAACAGGATTACATAAAATATAATAACTTGCAGTCAAGCTCTGAATACAATGTGGTTGGAAATATATATAAGTATTATTTATTATTTTGTGCAAACTCTATCAACCAGAATGGGTCGTTATTACCAACTGGGAAGTGTGCGAGCCCTCTTGAGTTTGACATAAACATTTTATTTATGTGAAGTCACAATGGCAACCAGGTTCCTTTGACACTTGATTAGTACAATGTAACTTGAATGCTATCCATGGAAACGAACACTTGCGGAAGTGAGGCTAGTAGCGATGCATCGTGGCCGGCCGCACTCGCCGCCTCCCTATCGCGCCCATCTCGATCCACGTAACGTGCACTTACCTCCAACGCTAATTTGCGTAACACCATCCTTTCCATCAATCGTACTTTACATTTCGTAATTTCTGCAGGAACTTACTTCATAGTCCCTATCGCTTAGTCAGCTTGAACATTCTTGAAAGCAAGGCTATATAAAAATAAAGCTTTCCTTGATAACGTTTGAATAGCCACTTAGAATTAACAATAAAAAATAGCGCTATTTTTATATCCAGTGTAATTAAGTTATTCTTTAAAATTTTCTATCAAGTACATGGTAGAGTTGGATCACTAAGTACGGCGTCCAAGTATTGTGTTTTGTAATTGTATAGGAATGTCAATTTCCGTTTCACGTAATTAACGATTCGATACGCATTTTCTAGGTACTAAGGTTCTAAGGACTAGTCGTTAGTGTTTAACTAACATGGCAATAGAGAATACCAATACGTAAAAAGGCACATGTGTTCTCGTATTTAGTCACGATCGCACTCTTACGTCATGCCGACTTTAAGGTGTTTTCAACGTACCGCGTTATCTGATTTCGGGCGTGGCTGTGGCACATTGTCTCGGCCAGTCTTCGAAAACGCGGCTGGCTGTTACAAAAGACCCGGCTAATTCTTTGAAATAACACGCATACCATGGAGAATTAACCTCTACAAGTTTTTCTCGTTGATTCTTATTTTCTGCTGCCAAGGTTATCGTGCAAACCGACAAATATATTGCTCCAACAACGTCTGTTATAAAATACCTAGTAGCAAACCCGTATTTTGTAATAGAAAATAATATTAGCTGGAAAACAGGACATGTCAAAATATCCTCCACAATTATTATTTACGACATCGTATAGACATTCAATTTGGCAGCAAAAACGCCGCTATTTGTAAATTTTGCAGCTTAGGCGGGCTGTGTGGACAAATGACTTGTCATTATTTGCGCCGATCCACTGGTCACCGGTAGGTAATCATCATTGACAGCTTCCTCCTACCCGGCTGGGAGCTTCTAACAATAAGGTACTGTTTCCGTGAGAAGAAACACACAAACAAATTGATAGA
Organism: Glyphodes perspectalis; assembly: GCA_951394215.1. Lineage (NCBI taxonomy): Eukaryota > Metazoa > Arthropoda > Insecta > Lepidoptera > Crambidae > Glyphodes > Glyphodes perspectalis. Next base: position 8,238,197 of record OX596205.1, on the reverse strand, counting down.
TACCGTCTCCGCAAAAGGTGCTAGTGAGATTTTGATGGTTGTACACGAGAGTTAAATAGTAGCGTAACGTGCCATATCTACCTACCATTAGTTGAAGAACAATCGTTAATGATGACATTGTTTTGTTTGAAACCTGAACTGAAGTGAACTAAGTAAAACATAAGCTGGTCGATTCGGTTAACCTACTTAGCAGATCTAATCTTCTACGTTCCACTTTCGACAAGACATTAATGTTGCGATTTGTGGGGACTTCAGTTTAGAAAACACTGCGAACAAAGGAATAGCGGAATCTCTGATTATGTTATTTACAGAATTATTTTTAACAGAAATAAATATTGAACACGTAGTTAATTAATAATATTTGCAATATGGCCACTTAAGCATATGAAACATAGAATTAGCTGAAATTTGTATATATATATATATATATATATATAGCTAGGTATATTGATCTAGATTAACAAATAGAATGAAAATATCCGCGTATGAACATCCGGGCAAAAGCTAGTTAAAGCATAATTCAATTCTATGCACAACTAGTAAAGCAGTAATGTACATCTACGGCAATCCCGTGGTGGTCGGTCCCAAAACGGCGGCAGAATTGGGGGCACCCAACCGGTCGGCCCGCGGACGATTACATCAAATGCAATGCTTATGGAAACTTGCAACACCACTTACATAATATTTGTATTAATATGCTAGCTACTATATTACAATAAGTGGTTTATTTATGGACATTTGGTAGTTGTAGCTTACGCCAATAAAACGTTGTATATAGAAGAGTGGCTTAAGAGATTGAATATAGGTACTCTAGCTTATTTTATATTCTCTTGGGATGAAATAGTTAAACATGAGTCGATACTAGAAAGATTATTAAATCAAATGCTGCATTATTCATAAATGTACAATAGCAGCAAATTGCACTAATGATCCAGATGAAGTCCTTTGTTTTAATCGAAGAATATGCTGTGCTTAAAAGTGAAAGAAATAAATGTACAATGAACATTCAAGTTTTTAATGTGAAGACAAAACTTGACTCAAATAAGTTGTTAGCTATATAGTATTGTACCTGCTGCTTTAAATTCCGTTCCCAAATTATTTCTTGAACATCAAAATAGTACTCCTGAATTATCAATACCTACCAAACTTGTTTATAATGAAATATATTAAAGGTTATTTTTTTCTTTGCTGTATGCCAACAATAATATAACACAAATGTTCGTAGATTGAACACTGCGCATAGTGATGACTGATAGTTTTGCGAATTAAAGCGTTTGTTATGCATTGCAAGCAGCTCGTTCATTAATAATACGAGACACCTTTCGATTCCTTGACCCTTTGTCTGCGCCCCAGCAAACCGGTTGGCTGACTGGGCTGACTGACTGACTGACTTTCACTGGGATAGGATGCGTGAAGGCATAGCTTCTATGTACCACGACAAATACTCCCTTATCATTATCTACAAGAACATTATTTCCCCATCAACTTGGCGGCTTTTAATGATTGATTTATATACCTACTTGCATTATGTTTGGAATCTCTCGATTTGCGCAATAAAAAAAATACAATTTATAAAAGCTATTTATTTTTGAACTAATTCTTAACCTAATTTGCAAATGCATTCATTTTAGACATGTCTACTACGAATGTAAATTGTAGATAGACATACTTAATGTACATGAGTGTGGTCTTGAGCCAGTATGTATATGAGTATGTCTAGTTTCTAAGCATGGCGCCATTTAATTATAGTTTATGTAGGTGTAAGAAGGTCAAATGAAATACTTAGTAAATATATTAAAGATAAACAAAAAGGATAGAGGAAAGAATATTTAACAACTGATGTATAAACAAAATACAGACTTAAATTATCGTAGGAGTTGATTCTTACATTAATCGATTGTATCCGGAGAAAATGAATGACTTTAGAGTATAGTTGAGTGTGTGGGACTTTCAGGCTCAGAATGAACTCCGCTCAAATATGCAAAACTCAATGCTATAACTAGAGGTCAGACTGTGTCGCGTAAGCAACTGTTAAAGGACATTACCAAATTATTGGAATATTTGATGCAAATGCAATAATGTTGAAAAGTTTATAATAATTGCTCTCTATCTACTCTATATGATAAGTTAAATATAGGTACCTATAGTTATCTTTGAAATAAAACTTTCCATAAATAAATCTCAGACGAACTGCATAATATGTTAGTGCCCAAAGAACCAAATTTTGCAACATCATCAAATATATTGTTTAAATTGATAAAATAAAAATCACCATGATAGTTTTTAGCCTGATTATCCCTGATGCCAACTTTAAATTATCAAAGATTTTAATGCTAATTTACGAGTAGCTAATGCCCTAGATATGAAGTCATCGAATGATGATATTTCTCAAAGAACAATAACGGTAATAAAATAATTTCAACTCTTAAAAAAAGATCAATTCTCTCCAGTATAGTAGTGATGCGATCGCACTCATCGAATTCGTCAATGAACGCAAGCAAACGGTTATATTACCGGTTCATTTACCAGTCCCATAAAAATCTTGAAATTACTCTGCTAGCTTAATGTGTCGTAATTTTGCACATCACGGTGTCTTTTACAGAGGAAGTCTCACAGTTATGTTGATGTAGTATGTAAGTATAAATTTAGTAGTTATTGTGATCCAGATTCGGAGTGTATAGGAGAGCACCGTTAAACAAATAGCAGTGAGACAGCGCTTGGCGCAGGCGCAGCGTTCTCTCGCGGTTGCGCCAGCGTCGTCGTTACATCATTCACATTGCCAAGTTACCGCTAATATGTTACATTAGATCTCACTTCATAGAAAACGCAAATACAAAGTCAAGGTATTCTCACACATATTATACCATTTTTCCGGTGTCTGTATACATATTTTTGTTATCCAGAGATGAATTTGCCCTCATTTTTGAGCAAATGTGTTTGTAGGTGATTTGTACTTTTTGAGCAGAGATATTATATCAGGTCGTTAAAATGTGTAAGAAAACATTAACATTAAGTTTAGATACCTGCACACTTTTTATTATTTCACACTACCCGTATATTAAATAAGATGTCTGTGTAGGTACCCTAACCAAATCTTACTGCCTGGGCTGTAAATACATAAAAGGACGTCACATATCAACTTTAAAACTAATATTAACTCGTAAATCCCCAGCCTACAGTTGTCGTTGTTAAAATTTATAAAAAATAGAAGTAAGTATATGTAAGGCGTTAGCCTTCAAAATTCTAAACTACTTTACTATTGTTAAGATAAAACAGGTTATATACTAAATTGCGCACCTACCGTGGTTACGAAATACCAAACCGTGGAGTTTCGCTGTCCTGCATTGATATTAATTGTCTGCCATTGGCATATCTAGTACATGTTTGTCTTCTTTCGAAATTATTTTATTATCCATACCAAAGCGTAGCAACACATCGCTTAGGTAATTTTATCAAAATAATATATAATCTTCCGTTCACAGCATGATTCCATTGCGTTTAAATTTACTGAATTTTTAACAATTTTACTGATTTTCAGCTAGCATGATCAAAAAGGCTTCATATAATAATAAACAATAAAACATTATAAAACCTTTTGTTAAATTGCAAAAAAACAATTTGCCGATATAAATAACTTTACTTCAAATATTTTTTTAATTGCATTCAGCGGTTGAAGATAAGATTACCTAAAACAGGATATCACATGTACCTACATTAGAATCCTTTCCAGTGTGTTTTAAGCTTACCTACTTTCTGACAAACTGTATTTTTTGGAGTTTCAGTAAATATTTAATAGGTAATATATAATTTAGTGGTATAAGTACAAGGCTTCCGATTAATGTCGACTTAAATAACTTCGGTGCGGGTTGCACTTTATATCTAAACAAGATTATATGTTTTTTAGAAATACATACATACATACCATCACACGTACCGCATTACCCATCGCATTCCCCGAAGGGGTAGACAGAGTCAAAGGGGCAGCTAGCCCCTTTAACCCCTTTAACATTCAGCCAAATTAAAAAGGTTGAGTTAAATGGAAAATTGTAAAAAAATAGGTGGTGCCAGCAAATGGAGCTAGCTCATCGCTTACAATCACGTACCTAACCCAATAAACCATTAGTCGCATTTTACGACATGCTAAGCAAGGAATACAGTGTACATTATTTTAAGTCTCAGACCAACATGGTACAAATAATGATGTTATATTTTTTAGATATAAATTGCAATAATCAAATATTCCATCTAAACCAACTAAATATTTGCCTAAAGAAGTTCATTGCCCCTTGGAATCAGCCCACTCCTTCGGGGACTACAGGCGTCATGATATGTATGCATGTATAGTGATAAGATTAAGATTCTTAAAAAGCAAATGCATGCATTTTATGACAACATGAAGTTTTAAACAAATTAGGCCTATGCTATGCTATCCCAGTGGCATGGTGGTGACCGGCATGAGCCGCGGTCACAGTCCGTTGACCCCCGGGTACCACCGCGGTGATAGACGACACAGCGACCTTCTCCGTGATTCAAAATGCACATAACAACGCATTGAAATGCATTAAAGCCCGCGGGTCTTGTAACGAATTAAAGAAACGATCTCCTTGGTGGATAAATAATGATTGGCACTGCGATTTATCTGCCAATGATTAAAAGTAAAATGTTATATATATGGTCAATAAATGTAATAATTGTTTAGTATTATATAATAATACTAATTAATTAAATCACAGAACCATGACTTCAACTACAGCGATTTTTCCTCCTAAGATCAAACTACAAACATATAGGTGCCAGATTATCCCTAGCATTCTTTATTAATCTTTAGGATTACAATGTTCATTGGTTTTACTAGAAACCTTTCAATGAAATAGAAAACTTCATTGATTTATAGCAAACATATTAGGTATTTTTTACGATCATCATAAAAATAACTTTACTATTATAGTTGGAAGTATATGTAGCGGAAGGAATCTACAGTTAAATACTCGTGCTCTACAAATAGTATCTATAAGTACTAAATAAAATAAGAACAATAAGAAGCGCATACGCTCTGATAAATAGTAGGTCATAATAAATTTTCATGATGGTGCCACGTTCGGTACATGAATAAAATGCGACTATTGAGCACATAATGCCGCGATAACTAGCTGGTCTGGTAGGTATAGGTAAATGTCCGCCAAAGTCCGCAGAAAATCTTTTATAATTCTTCACAAAAGTTGTTTTTTACAGTTCTCAAGGTCAATATCAGTCTAAAATCAGAATAAAATCTTTTGATAGCATAGCGAATTGTAACACATTATTCGCTTAAAATGTTACGTCGCGAAGAATCTCTTGTTCCGATGACAGGGAGAAGGCCGTGAAATTTTAAAGTAACAATCTCTTTTCATTGCTGTGCTCTCGGAGATAACATAGATAGCCAAAGGATATTGTTCGATAATTTTATGGTTGGTATTTTCACGTTAAATCTGATATTTTGAATAAACCTACCTAAAAAAATATAGAAATCGCTCTGAGAATTGAGATATTCTTTATACTTTTTATGAAACTTTACAATACCTGGTATTTTCTCTCGGCATTGCATATAAAAATATGTGCTGAAACGCACTACAAGAATTATTAATTTCACTTCTATGAATATGAGACGATACAATTTCAATTATTCGGTTGTACCACTTAAACATTTTAGTTTTATTTTTTTTTAATGCAGGCCGTGAGCATGGGATCTCTACCAGCTTTTATTGTTTGGAATACTTAGAATAAACATGTCTGTTACAAAGAATTGTAGCATTAATATTTAACGTCTAAAATTATGTTTAAATCTGAAAGTACACTACAATACCATTTGATGAAATGAAATGAAATTGTCTTTATTTACGTAGGCTTAAAATAGGCACTTATAAATCGTCAGAATAAGATCAATATCTACCGGTTCAAAAAGTAGATTCTACCGAGAAGAAACCGGCAAGAAACTCGATAGGTACTCTTTTAAAATGCCAAGTCTTAATAACTTGAATAGTCTTAATAATTATTAACTTGATAGATGAAAGAGCTTCATTTGCACATATAGAAACAAAGTCGTGAAAAATCTATTATCTTTCTTATATAAGAATATAAGTATGAAACTCAATGACAATTCCTAATTTACGGCAAGTGTCAAATTAACAATGTACAAAAACTATATAGGTAACTAAATAATTATAAATACATAATCTTGAGTGACAATACCTATAACTACGAGTATTCTACTATGCACTATTTAATTATGAATCAATAAACTATTTTAGCCTTTTAAATTTAAAAATATCCGCTTTGAAATCAAGGAAATTGTAAGCAAAATATATAGTTGCTAATCGATCCAAAAGAGTTTATTGAGTTAAATAAAAAATATCCCTTTTTAAATTTTTTTACAATTTAAATTTGAAAAATTTATTCTGTGTCATTTCGACAAGTAAGACTGTATAAATTCTGATAATTTCTGTTACTCTCTTCAGTTTTCAAGTAAAAATGGGTCGAGGCAAACTTCTAAAGCGAATAGTTTGTGGGGTCGAGGCGGATTACCAAATTTTAAAAGACTTGATACTGCCCAGATCTACAGTGCAAACTGCAATCTTTCATTTAGTATTATAGAAAGAATGGAAATACTTCTTGTTTAAAGAAAACTGGCCCATCACGTATCACAAGTAAAGCAGAAAACAGAATACTAAAGAATGTTGTAAAAAAAACCTGCAAAAGAGTGTTAAAAATAAGGGGTTACGGTTTTTACACCGCTAACGAGAAACCACTATTGACTGCTTTACAAAAGAAAAAGAGGTTGAAGTTCGCTCGTAATTACTTAAATTGGACTTCTGATAGCGGCGTAGTATCATTTGAAGTGATAAGTCCAAATTTGAAGTGACAGAAAAAAGTGATTCGAAACTAAAATGAGACATTTCATACTGATTGCATCAAAAAAAAATTTTTGTTTATAATATGGGGCTGCATGTCCGCCCAAGGGTTGGTGGGATACAGTTTGTGAATGGTTCTATCAATGCTACGAAATATGAAAACATTTTGGAAGAAAGTCTACTGCCCTCTATTCCGTCACTCAAACATTAAGATTCCTTAATTTTTTAAACAACATACCGCAAGGAAGAGCATCCCTGCAATCGAACGGCCATCTAACAGCCCGGACTTGTCGCCGATCGAGACCCCATGGTGGAAAATTAAAGAAGTTCTCCGCAAAAATCCATCAAGATCGAAGAGCGACTTATACTTAGGCTAAACTCTTGGCTGTGTGGGAGTCAATTACGACTGACGAGTGTGCAGCGTTGGTTGCAACCATGCCTCTTCGCATTAAAGCTATCATTGAAAGTAAAGGCTACACAACTAAGTGGTAGACGAAATATTTTGCGTGAATGTCAAGGGTATACGAACACTTTTGCGATAATTATCAGAATATTTATTTTATTATTTATGTTACGTAAGGTTATGAGGTAATTTGAGATATGTTAAAATAAACTTTAAAATGTTGCTCAAACTGTGGTTAATTTTTTAAACTTTCTTAATTGGGTACTTTACACAAATTTACTTCATATTAATTATTGATTTAACATCTATGGTTTGTTAGGTATAGTGGCAACCCTAATCCACCAGAACTATGAATAAAATGTTTCCTTCGGGGTAGAGTGATTTAAAACTAGCAGTAAAAGGAAGCCACACCACTAAAACGACGTAGCTCATTTAAAGCAAGAAAATAAGAATGCATTAAGGGAATTGTAAAAGCTGCTACTATAATTACAATAGCTTTATTTTTAACACATCGTTCGCTTTGATTCGTTTAACCACTAGTCGTAATGGCAGTAATAGTTAACGACGTTTTAAAGTTCTGTCATTCTTAAGAGATAAGATATTAAAATGTGGATGTTAGACCACATAATTTCTACTTTGTGCATATTGAAGTGGGTTTTTTATGTAATTTAGATATAAGTACTTAAGTAATATATAAGTAAGTTTAATTCAATTTACAAAATTGTATTGTAGACTTTGTTGCTAAAATAATAATATCCTCTTAACCAATATCGATCACGGCGGCCAATCGCACCAAGGGTTAGCCAACAATATTATCGTATTATAAAAAAGCCAATAATATTATCGTGCACAAGTGTGTGCGCAAACACAGGTGCACTCTCTATTTCTTCAGTCTCATAGTCCGGTGAGACGGCACTTCAAGATGACCGGTGAGAGATTAATTTCAATATTGAAATATCCAGCCACAAATTTTGTCTTAGGTCCTTAGGCGGCGCATGCTATCACTAGACCAACGAGATAGTATTTTTTTGGTTGCTATATTCAGACATCAAACATTGTTTTTACAGACTACAATTATGACACGTCTTTCTATATACCTATTTAGTATTAAGGTATGCATTGCCATATGTTTATATTACAAATAGTATCTAGTATTTGACATCCTATGTTGGTCTGGGACTTAGAAAGAATGTGCCGACTGTGCTTCTTGCCTAGCATGTCGTAAAGGCGACAAATGGTTTATGGGGTTTTGGGTAGGTATGTGATTTTGTGGGCGATGAGTTAGCCACTTGTCACTACTTTTTCACAATTTTCCACCTAACCCAGCCCATTATCCCATGTTGGTCTGGAACTAACATAATGTGCCAACTGTGATTCTTGACTAGCATGTCGTAGAAGGTGACTAATGGTATATCTGGTTTTGATTGTGACCCAGCCCGGTTTTATTTTTGGCTGAATATGTATATGGGAGCTTTCTGCCCCTTTGATCTGCCTACCCCTTCGGAAATTATGGTCGTCATGTTATGTATGTATGTAAGTTATACCCACTCCTATATCTCATACAGTTCATGAAAACTCTATATATATATATATATACATATACAATATAACAATAGTAATGTATTGTTTGCACAACCTGTACACGCTTCTATATGTGTGTCATACTTTGCACACAAAACATATCTATTCCGCTAAGTTGTAAAGATAAATCCAATAATGTGAAAGAAATACATCCATAAATGTATCTTTTTGTATCTTTTATTAGCAGCAAGAAACACACATAAGATTTAAGACAAGATAATGTTAACTCACGATAGTCTCAAGAGCTATTTGTTATTTTTCTCAAAATTAAATATCTAACCTTCTCGGCCATACTAAATGGTACAATAAAATAAAATCGTGAGGCACGCAAATAGGGGTAATTTTCCCGAAGCGGTCCTAACACAATCCTAGCCTGGAGCACCGGACATTCTTTCACATTATGAATGTATTTTAACGTCTCTAGCACAGATAAAACCGTTCTCTTCAATATTTATTGCTTACATTTTGCAGTACTACTTCAAATGACACCTTGAGTATGTAGATCTTACCTGGTGAAAAGAAATGTGTATATCGACCTCTTTACGATTCTACATTTGCTAAAATGTCAAACGAGACCCGTCACGGTTTTGTTTATTAGTTCATTTTCATCAAAAGGGTTAAAGGATAGGATAACTTTCTACAAAAAAGTACTACTTACTATTAGACTGGCCCGTTGGTCGAGTGGTTAGAGGCCCTGGCCACGAAAGGGGCAAATGTTTCGTGTGATGAACATCGACATTTGTACTCGAGTCATGGATATTTATAAATATATTTAAGTATGTCTATCCGTTCACCTAGTATCCATAGCACAAGCATAAGCTTAGTTTGGAACTAGGGAATTGGTGTGTCAGTCTGGAGAATTTATTATTGTTATTCCTGAGGAATAAAGAAATAGCTTTTAAACTGGAGACTGTTAAAGCAACTGTGATTGGCAAATTACACACCCGCGAAGTCGCGGACAAAAGCTAGTGTATATATAATTTTGGAATAAGGCGATACGAAATAAGTGTACTAGTTTGACCTCAATGCAGTAATGGAGTAGACGGCAAACAAACCGCTATGGCAACTACATATAAATCCGGCCGACAAATCACTGCTCTTTGTAATGTGGACAGTTCACGTTGTCGTTTGTCCGAGTAGCAAACCTTACTCTGTATTATTGCTTTTTATCTTTACGTTTTTTTTACGTTGATGATACTTATAAAATAGCACCACAATAGTAGGGATAATTACGTGACAGTATTTTATATGCAATGTGTAATCACTTCCCAGAATACACAAATGAATTGCGAGAAGAAGCAGTTTCTTTCAATATCATCTCTTTATTAGATTTAATAACATCTGTAGTAGCCGCCACTATGTAGTCATTAGCCATTATAGTGTAGGTACATAACCTAGCTTAAATCAAATGCGCAATACCATACCATCACTTTAACAAACATCGTATACCCTTTTACCGACTCCGAAATAGGTATAAGCAGTCATCAGGCAAAAAACTAATGATGGCAACCCTCGATCCAGGAAACAACACAGTGCGCAGACGCACGGCGCGGAGCGGCGCGGGTCGCGCCCCCGCCGCGGGCCGATGCGCGCGCACGATCCCATCCACACGATCGCTGTGATAGCTTCCTAACATTACGCCTACCCTATTACGATTCGCCAAGATTTATATGGAAATTCATACTTTATTTGGGAATTATTTTTAGATTCTGTAATATTCATGAGCTTTTTGATCGCTGATATTATGTGCCATATCGATACATTCAAATTACACCACTCAAGTATAAAATGACTTATTAATATTCTTTTGAAGTCATATAATGAGGCATTATATTATAATCTTCGTCTTCAAAATAAAGTTGTTGATTTACTGATTCCAGAACTGTGTTTCAAGACCATTGTCTTGAACCAGAAGACATTTTTTCCTGCAAGGTTACAATATAGTTTTGTTATACACCAAGAAACTTCGAAGCAACGATTTTTACCAAGACACTTGCGCTATATAACTCATAAGTGACAAAATGTTGCAATAGTTATGCAAATATCAATGTAGGCTGCGGACCTCTTATCCTCGGGATAGGTGTAAGCGTGTTTGCTGCCTTTAGAAGTAAAAAAAATACTTACGTTCTACACCTTTTACCTTTAGGGAAATATTGGCGTTGTAAATCACACGTACACACGCAAATTTCCTTAGAGGTAAACAGTTGACATTTAGTTAAGCAATGGGGTGATCGATGGAACACAATATGGTTGAAAGGTTAAAAACCACTTAACAGATCCACACACATGAGGATAACACAGTTTTATATCCACGACCGTGAAATCCGCTCATGTAGTTACGTAAATGCATTGCGTACTAACTGATCATTAATCAAAGCTATCGAACAGGCATTGAAGCTGCACCAATACCACACGCAAGGCATATTTATAGGCAAATCAACATGCGGTGACGCGCTTTGCCCGTACTAGGAATGCGTATGCACTCCTCGCTGCAGGACGTCCTTGTATACAGCATTCAATGCTTCCTCATTATTAACGTACGAATCACTAGTAACAAATAAAGCATCTATGTACATAATAGGTACACATATCTCACTGGCCCGTTGGTCGAGTGGTCAGAGACCCTGGCCACGAAAGCGAGGGTCGCAGGTTCGAATCTCGCTTAGGGCAAATGTTTCGTGTGATGAACATGGACATATTTACTCGAGTCATGGATGAATATAAACGTATTTAAATATGTCTATCCGTTCACCTATTATCCATAGCACAAGTTGAAGAATTGGTGTGCCAGTCTGAAGAATTTATTTATATAATATTTATTTATATAAATTTATTAAAACGAATACATACTTATAAATACATATCAATGAAATTTTCTTTGTATATGAATCAATCAGTATATCACAGATATGGATTTTTCGGTGATACCTGTATTTGGCTTATCTTCTCTCGATTGCGAATAACTGACGGTAACAATAGAAAACCTCTTAGCAAGCAAATCTTTCCCGACCATTGATTTGAAGTTCTTTTTTTCGGTTCCTTTTACAGTATCATAATTTTATTTAAAGTTTACCACCTACCATAGTTTGGATTGTAAATACTTGTATTAATTTAAAATTTTATGATTTTGCCTGCAGGATGCTGATGAAAACAGCGAGTTCTCACCAGTGGTGAACGCCACATGCAAAACGGGTATCATGTCTATCAGAGTCACGTTTAACCAGCCCTTCAATGGAGTGGCGCATGCCAAGGAATTCAGGTTGGTCGATGTACAAGTTGAACTTTTATGTAAACCAAATAAATTTTAAACAACTTGACCCTGAAAGTTTTCAGTAAAAGAAAATACTTACTTGATTAATTTCAATTATGTAGGAACAAAATCTACCTTTAATCTTAAAATATCTAAGATGTCTCTTACTTTTATAGCCCATACAAATCATATGGTAAACGGGCCATAAGTTTCTTAGTGTTATCATTACCACAAAGTACTGCACCTCTTTCAGATCGCCAGCCTGCAAGGTGCAAGGAAATGGAACGAAGACTGTCACATTGGACATCAACATGATAGCTCCGAAAGGGTCGCCAGACTACTGTGGAGTAATTTGGAACAATGTAAGTATTAATATTTATAGAATATTGAATTATATGTATATAGGATATATACTCTGATATACTACTACATATAACCAAATTTGTATCAAATAAAAAATCTTTTTGGTTTTATTATTAAGGGGGTAACGTAATAAATCCAAAAAATAACAGCACATGTAGTTCCTTATAATAATTTAATTGGACTCAACTTATCATATAGGTATATATTAGGTACTTCTTGTTAGATGTATAGAGTAATGAAGTAAATATAACGTGTAATAAATTGGGAGAACAAGTTTTTATTTGCCAATTTCAAAAGTTGTAAAGCGAAACTTGTGTAGAATAATTACTATAGCACCGACGGAGCAAATTGTTTTTTATTTATTTTTTTCACTAATCATTATTGCACAACACGAAAATCAGCTGTAATAACAGACAGGGAGACTTAATATATTTTTTCCTGAATATCTCGCTATTTCACTTTATTATAAACTAAATTAAATAATATGGATTCCTTCGTGTGTTGAAAAGACATTAAATTGTTGGGTCCCGGCGGCGACTACAAGATTGCAGTCGTTAAAATTAGCGATGTCACAAGTTTAAAAGGCAATTACTGTGATGGCTGGTTCATCCTGTAGCGATTGACCTCGGCATAAAAAAATATTTATGCTCATTATTCAATTATTATGGTTTTTTTTCGTCTACAGCGCTCCGACGAGAGGTCTCTACCGCTGGCGGTACGCGTACATCGAACCTTAGAACTTGCCGACGACAAAATGTTCTTCATCACGTGCGGCAAAACTGGTATCAAAAATTCAAGGTAAAAAAATAAAGTTATTTTTAATTCCCGTCTCAATATAGGTATTACAACGGACGTAGGGTCATTATGGGGAAACATAAGTAAAATAAAGTAAAGTAAGTAAATGTTACCGTGATCAATTTTTTTAGGTTCCCCAACTTCGCGCCGGCTATTAAGATCAGAAAAAAAATTAATCGACTTCTAAATCTAGAATCATGGATCAACCCCGACTAGTAAATGAACTCTATGTTAGGCATAATGAAATGTATTGTTATACCTTCGGTTTACAGAAATGAGACCTCGCTCGTATCACTTCGAATGCTGAACCCAGAAGGACGCAAAGTAACCAACGTCGCCTTGGGCTTGCCGTACACACTACGGGCAGAACTCAGTAAATCCGATGGTATGATATCATTCTTATACCCTTGCCTATCGACATTCCTGTAATCCAGGCAATCATGATGACAGTAATACTTACTTACATACATATGTGACGTCATACATCTCTTAACCTCGCAAGAACATTAAATAGCGTGACTGATCAACGTAAATATACCTATTCCAAAGCAATAAGGGTGCTTGTGTCTGAAAATAACTCTCATAAAGAAAATTGGCTCATTTGTGTATCTTTGTATAAATCCCGTGCTCGCTCACAATTGCCGTCACACACTTGATTAAAGGACGCTATATAATTACAGGCATTCACGGCATCAGGATGAAGAATTGCTTCGCATTCAATATGCGTAATGTCACTGTGGATCTCCTTGACGGCAGAGGGTGAGTAACTTTATAACACATCTCGTTAATTATAGAAATAAGGCTCTACGTATCTCGTACAGCAACAAAATAAATGCAAAAATTTTTCAAGTGATTAATGAGTACCGTCTAGTTTTTTACTCTAACTAAGTATGCATGAAGTATTTTGTTGGGAAATTGGTTATCTATGCAATTACCGAAGAGAAATCGATTTATCGGGAGGAAAATAAAATTTTTTGTTCACCTATTAAACTGTAGCATTATGGTCATAAACATGATAAAGTTATGAGCGTCAATAAAAAATTGTATTGCTCGTTCGCTTAGCTTTTGCTTTTGCTTAATGTATATACATAATTATGTGTTTAGTCAGTGTCATATATTATTTAATATCTAATGTGTAATTATACCAATTGGTGTGTACCAATGACACATGATGCACGCTACTGGTCCTATCGCCAGGTTTACCATAAATTTAAACTCGCAGATGTATGCACTGGTAATTTAAACACGCATCCTCAGATTTATGATTAAGTAATTTAATTAATAACATTAACAACCGCGGTTTCCTCACCCACTCATGTTGATGATAGCACTGGCATTTGATATGATGTAATTGATGGATTTCAAAATCCATAACACAAGTATGTAGTCAGATGATTGTCACATCAGTTTTTTTTTCACATTGATATGGGATATGATTTTGATAATATTTTATCGTGGTACTTTCCCCTTAGATGCCCAGTCGTAGCTAATAAAGTAGCGGTGAAGTCGGAAAGCAGTGCGAGCGAGCTGGCAATAGCAGCCATGTTCCGGTTCCCAGACTCCTCGCAGGTCTACTTCCAGTGTGACATTGCCGTATGCAAAGGTAACTAGACTCAGTAACCCTCCAGGTAGCGCGAAGTATCGCCATGTCACCAGGGCTGGCTGCCCCTTTGACTCTGCCTACCCCTTTGGGGATTACGGGTGTGATGCAATAGTTATTTTTGAAGGTAAAGAATATCCCAAAAGCTCTAACGTAAATATCTAAATAGTTCAAACCAGTTGCTTGATTATATGAATTCAGATTTCTCTTATTTATTATAAACACTTGATATAAATGAAGACATGTTTTCTATTTCATTTTCTAGGTAGTTGTGCACACGTAGACTGCTCTCCAGACGCTCCTCGCACCGAAGCTACAGATGAGGAAGCCGTCGTCACTTCCTCCACTGGCATATTCGTCCTCAACCCCAATGATAATGCAGGTACCTGTAAATTATGGATGTACCACCATGCCGTAGCTGACTTTTAACAAGACGACTTACAAATGTATCCATATACTCTTCTAAAGGTCAGATCGAAAAGCGATTAAGCTATAATGTATTTGTTTGGACTTTCAATCCCAATATGTTAGTTGGTATAGTTGTTATCTATGGATTATTTGTAATCTGTATAAATATGTCATTTCATCTAAATTTTATACAATAAAGCCACATAAATAAACAAAACTATCTATAACAAGTAGGTATTGAGTATTACGTCATCGATAAATAGTTCACTAGTCTAACCGGTTCTGTTTCGTTATGTGTGGACTGAATTCACCTTACATCCAATCAATTCAATTGACATACTTATATAAAATTCTGCGTTTAACAGTATTAAGATAATTAAATAGCCGTCCTAAGATGCTGATACAAAACGAAACATATGGAAGCGTGGCCTTTTTGATAGTTTATAAGAGATAATACTTAATAGACTGGTAGTGTCATAGCTATATTCTATTGGATATTAGTTTGAAAGGAGAGAAAGAATGGCAAACTTTTGATCGTCAATAACAACGTCGAGTCATTTCGTTTCATAATATACTGTTTTAACCGTAATCTTGATAACTTTCAATTGCATGTTCCTGTCATATCTGTTCTATTGATAAAGTCGCACATTCATTTATTTATATTGAGTTACAAGTTTAATCTGCGTCTCTCTTACTGGTGCCACAAAATACCACCGTCATGGCATCCGTAATGGCACGACATAAGCTGAGTGGTAACTATTTCAGCATATATTTTATTACTATGTCTATGTACCTAATGTATCCATCCACATTTTCTAAATTTCATTTCATTCTTCTTCTTTCTTTAATATTAATCGATATTTTTCCAGTGCTGCAGTGCGCGGAGACAGGCATCCGGCCGCTGTGGTTGCTGTACCTCGCCATAGCGCTCGGAGTGATGTTCGTGGTGATGTTGCTCATCAACTGCTTCCTGTGCACCGCCATGACTTGCTCCTGCGCGAGGACCGACGTGAGTATAGCACAAAGAGAACGACAAACACTTAGCATGTGTGTATGTAAGTAGCTGGATATCCGTATCCAAATTCGTAACCGCGCATATCTGAGAAAAAGAAGATTTGTATCACTGTGAAAGTATGTTTGGTCTCATATCTGTATTTGTTATTAAAGGTTATCGAGAAAGACCCATCGGTGGTGGAAGACTACGACCCTTACCGTAGCTGGCATGGCAGTCAGTATGGAAGCAGGTACCCATCTTCAACCATTCATTCAGCGAGGTAAGGATCATTTCACTCAGCTAGCTGGCCACGCGTCTGTTTAATTTGATTATATTCTAACTACTGAGTTTGAATATAATCAAATTAAACAGATAGATCTAGGTCGTCTTTGGACTAGGTATTTGTCCAAGTAAGTAGATACAGCACTATGTACGTAAATCACATTTAAACAATTGATTGGCATTCTACATAAAATTAAATTAAACGTCATAATTGTTCTCACATTTGGCAGAAGACTTTGCATGTATACTCGTAACATACTACATACACATAACATAATAACTTTGGGTTGGACAAATCGATAAATTAAGTAGTGTTTCACTTCGTATAGCTTCAGAGCCTTCTTCCTAAATAAGATCTTCCACTAAATTCTGAAAAATATATATGCAAAGCCTACTGTATTACCCATTTGAGACTGCAAATAACTATTTAACTAGCATATTTTAATAGACGTCACTATTTAAACAGTGATACCAGATTACTAAAACCTTCAAATAAAATTAAATCAAAAGTTAGTAATGAACATTTTGCCAATGCTTATTGTAACAATCACTTGCGAATCATTCTTGTAAATATAAATGACACTTACAATGCAGCGATTAAATATTTATGAGCTTTATGATTCTGTTGATGAATCGTGGCTTAAGAATGGATGATGCGCTAACTACACTACCGTGACTATTTTATGTGCTTGGAAGACTTAGGAAAATAAACCGGAATCAATAATTAAATAATTAAAATCATAAATGCAGTAAATTTAATAAAGTCGATTTCAATTTTGCCTAGCTAAATAGCTCAATAAAATTATTAATAGGGGATTTTCACGCTTAACTATTAAATCGTAGATCTACATCGCTCGTTTGCCGTGGGACTTAAGGGTAACTATTTATATGACAAATTGAAACAACCAATGTTCCATGTCTCTTCCTGGCACATAAAAGTGTACTGTAATATAACACTGTACTAAAGTACTGCCTGTAACTTTCCAGGTCGGTGTCCGACAACAGCGACCATTACGCGATCGTGCAGTCCCGACCGGGTAGCCGCCATTCAGGGATGCACCGGAATAGACATTAGTACATGAAACGAATCGTAGACTAACTAAAGAGTAGAATGCTTTGTCTATGCCAACGTGTGTCGTCAATCGGTGTTTTGTGACCCAAGATTATTTTGAAATGTTGCGGACCGTAGGAAACTTTGGCACAACCAACATTTAAATTTTTTTTAAGATGTTTACAAAAGTATATATATACTTTTGTCTTTCTAAAAGAATCCCAATAACGCAGAGCGTTATGATATATGGGCCGTTAGTATAGACAAAGCAATGGAAGTAGTGCACAAGCTAGATTCTCAGAAAATTGTGGCTTGGAACTTAGTGCTACAGCATAACCGCAAAAAAAATCGGTTGTGCTTGTAAATGCGCGATTTTACTTTTCAGTAATGTAAATATAAATAATTATATAAGTCCATTATTTAAGTATTCTGAAACTACAGGAAAATCAGTTTTTAGACTCTATATTCAATTTTATAATACAATTACCAATTTGGTGTTTTCTTTTTCAAAACCTTTTCAGAATATTGTAACTAGGTTGTTATTTCAATGCAATTAATTTAAATTATACAATTAGTGAGCAACCGAACGAAAGTTAATATAAATAGCTATTCGTAGAAAGCTCGATGTACTAATAAACTGGTAATTTCTGTAACAAAAAGAGAACTAATTCAACTTGAAAATAACAAAAGTAAAATTTAATGGTACTTTGTTATTAAAAATAAATAAATAACAATAGACATATTCTTGTTAATATAATGTTACCTGTGAAATATCACACTGAAATTGTAATGAATAACTTGTGCCATTATACCCATGTATGTACCTTATATGGCTTAAGGGCCTCCTAGACTATTGCTGAACAAAGTTCCATACGAAGACTTGAACGATGCAACGAATCCGTCCATAATACAAAAAGCTTGAATATATATACGTTGTTTAAAATTATACGACATCTGCCGTATTATAGAAATATAATTGGAAGTGTTATATGTGTGATTTTTAAACAAAATCACATAATAGAAAACATATATTAGAAAATATGCGAAAGCAATTGATAAATAAATAGGCACATGTTTACACGACCTACTTACTATCAATTGATGAATAACACAATAGTATAATGCAGTTAAGAGACATGATAGAAGTACGTAAGCCGTTAACTTAAATTAATGACCGTGAAAAAGTTTCTTAGAATAAAATATACCTGAACATGTGGAACAAAATGCATTAAGAAATTAATATTTTAGATATGTGGATATTAATTTGGCAAAAAAACGCCTATTAATAGTAATCATACTGGGATTAAACCTCTGCCTTAAGTACGGTCATTTCAATAGTTGTCAAGTTAATGCGTTTAGTGTTTGTAGATAGGAACTCACGAATAGAAGAATATTGATTGCTATACATCGAAACGTCAATTACACCGTTCGGATTTTTGCATAGGTATTAATTAATTATTGCTTTTACTTAGAAAACTACTACTTTTGAATGGTACCACATCATAACTGTGAATTAATGTGTAATTTTAAAATTAATAAACTTTAGTTGTAATTGTGTGGTCTTTGTAAAAATGTGTGATTGCGAGGTAGCAAACAGTAATTATATTTAATTACTTACTTCAAAAGAGCACATATTTTAAAATAAGCAAATAAAGCTGCCGTCTAATGAAAGTGAAGATTTAAGATGCTTTCTCCATAATATTAAATTCTTAAGGTATCAAAAGTCGAGCTTATATTTTGTCATATCCAACACATTCCACTTAGAAAACACATATCTAGCACAATATCTATTAGTTCCCTAGTAATAAGGTTTATAAATAATTGTATAAATCGACGAAATAAATTCAATTGGAATAATTAAATATAAAATTTTTTTTGCTCAAATGCGGTTTATAAGCTCGTCTATTTTTTAACATAGGGAAGATAGCATTCATTGAAGTGCAAAATAAACTAACTATTTATTTAAGGGACCAAAACTACACGAGTTGTGATTGTGTTAATAAATCAAATATTTTAACATATTACGTGTTTCATTTAAAAAATTATTCCATGTTATTTTAAGTTCTGAAGTCCTATGTAATATCGGGCCTGAAAGCGGTATTTTTTTTTTATTAGCCTTAATATATTAAATACTAGATACACCTAAAAGTGGAAGCAAATGATGTTAAGAAATAGATGCTCAATTTCTGGTTGTGCCCTTCTGATTTCGATTTTTTTTAATTACCACTAATTATATCACTACTCAATACCTTACTTAAGTTATCCTTTGAAGGGTATAGTATGTACCTATCTGCTTATTATTGAGGTAAACATTTGACATTTCTGTAAGAACTATAATAAATTATATACCTACCCAATTACCCATAATCAATAAAACAGGAAATTGCACACAAACTATATTTTATTATTTCATTATTCAATGTTTAACATTATCTTAAGTCATGATTATTATTATATACGAGATATCAGTAAACCTTTTAAAAGTAAACATTCTTACATTTTAACAATATATAAGTTCAACAGATTTATCTTAATTTTCAAAATAAATATTTGGAAGAACTAAATAAAGGTTTAAAACAAAGGAATAATATCACAAATATTTTAGTGACTCAGCGGTTGTCAGTGTGTCACTGCAAAGATCCTTAGGTGATTTAAAGTAATATATTATGTATTTTGTGCCATGGATAACAAAGTATATCAAAACGGGTATCAGTTAGACGTGGACGACGTGGTATTGTGTGTGATATGTAGATAGTATTAACTATTATAACTTTAAATGCCAATTGGATCCAGTATTCATTTATTTCAAAAAGCCTTACTACAAGTAGGTACTCGATGATATAATAAATAATAATGTACATGAAACTATTTAATACATCAAACTACAAATTACAATATATACAGATAAATATTACGGCAATAGTCTAAATTACAAAAAGAATTTACTAAAAGAGTGGACTAGAAAGTGGCAATTGTCACAGAAAATTTTCTCTCAATTCTAAACATTTCTGAAATTACAATTATATTTTTCTCTTAAAGTTTATTGTAAACATGTAGAACAATAGAAACAGTAGTGCGTGTTACATATTCATTCGAAAAATTGTAAAAGACACTAGTAAGAGTTTACCAGCATATAATGCTATATATGGCCAACTATTCAACCAAGTGTACTCAAAGGTTGTGTGAAAAAATGTAAACCAGCATTTTATCCACTGCTTTATCAATGAATAATTCAGTCTATCACAAAATTATCATGTCGCGCCGCTCCCGGAAAGTGTTGTTGCGCCAGGAGAGAGGTCCTGAAATAAAAAACTTTATCAAGATGTTTATGTAACACGGCCGAAACGTCAAGCTGTAAGTACTAATGTACTACATAATGAATATTGCGTTTAGTCCCGTCAGTATTATTTCTAGTGATAATGCAACGCGAAAGTTTAAAATCTGGGTATCCTTTCGAGAATTACGAGCGTGGTAATATATATGTACCTTGCCATAGAGAAAGGTAATAATATAAAGCGCCCGCTACATAGGTATTCCGCGTGTATCGTGGTGATCGATGGTTAGAGGATCTTGCTGATCCTTTATACCCTCCTACCTACGCATTTTCGAATATATTAATTTATTTATTTATTTACATAGGTGGTAGTATGAATGTACCTTATTGTTAAGCGTGTGCGCTTCATTCATCGTTTGTCGTGGTGTTCAAAGGTTAGAGAGTCTTGCTGCTCCTTTGCTCTTTGAATCACCTGTATGGAAGTATGACTTGTGCGCTTTATACAGTGTTTGTCCTGGTGATCATGGGTTAGGGGATATTGCTGATCATTTAACCCTGCGTCCCCTTCGGGAATTAAGTACATGTGAGGTAGTATGAATGTACCTTGTTGTAAAGCGTGCAGTGCGTTCACTGTTTTTGGTCGAGCAGCGTGGCGGTAACGCGCTCGTAGAGCGAGCGCTTGTAGATGCGCGGCTGGCCGTCGCGCAGTCCGTGTGGATACAGGCCGAAGCTGCTCTCGTCGTCGAACCAGCTTGTCGTCGGCTGCAAACATACCGACAGACCGTTTTTCAAACGACTTTCAAAAGATTCATTGTTCAGTTGTTATTATTACAATCACAAAGATTTCGTTCATACAAATACGTAAATAAAAATAAACTCAAAATAAAATCTCGAAATAACAGTTTTCAGTTTCAAAAAAAGGTAGGTACGATACTCGCAAATAAATACAAAAGTCTATGTCTGTCCGATTGTCTGTGGTTACAAGGAGTAACAATCAATGAGTGCCAATCAATGACCACAGCGAAGTGATGAGTCTAGGAAATATAAACTCTATATATTTTCTAAACCTTTAGTCTGCGCTAGATCTAGGTCCAGTTCAGCGCTTGCTGTGACATACTAAATCGGGTGAGCATATTCGCAGTCCAACAGCATGCGAGCCGTCAAGCAGCTACACACGAATACGATTAAAACGTTGCGAAACAAGTTTTGTTGTTCGTCAAATTCAAATTTTACTCCAGACATTCATTACCTTCTGCGAGACTGAATGACGCAAGGAAATTATATCAATCTTTATAGGTCGGCACTCTTTCAGCAGCATCTTCGAACGCCCACACGCTGATACACTCACAAGATAAAACTTGCCCACTGATATCGATCGAATTTATTTACGTCAGATGTCGGTATCAGGCAGTATAATGACGTCATTGGATACAACATTCAAGCCTAACAAATTGGATGGGACATTATGAAGACTGGCTGACATATAAATAGAGACTATGTCGAAACATTGTTCATCGTAGATTCAATGTCACACGCAGGATTTTATATTCATTCCGATCATCCGATTAAGTTTGAGCAGTGTTGCAATCTGCTGTAGATATTTATTAAAAATACAAGGTTAGCATTGTACTCGTCTTCACATCAAGAGATTCCGAAAACGAGCATGCACTTATTTTCTGGGTTCAATTCCATATCTAATCGAAATAATAATGTAGGTACATATGTACATGCTTCATTCTACCTGTCATGCATATTTTTACATACTTACACAAAAGTTTATTGGGTACCTATATGTATATAATACTTCTGAACTAACAAAGTCGTAAATACATAGTTGCTAATCTTTTCTCAAATAAATATATTTTGTTTAAATACCAGAACTGCATTCAAACTTCCTACACATATGTGTACAAGCTTAATTGTTAAAGTATCCCGACGCGACATATGTTTAGCTGCATAGTGCCTTTTACGTAATGTGTTAATTTATTTAGTAACCATTACATGGGGCCTTTTCTAGAACTTACAAAACAGAAAAACGTGAGTTTTTCTTATTTGTATGTTTTAACGTGAGTTAAAGTAGGAAACAATGAATCTGAACGAATTTTGCATACGGACATTTCCATTTCAATAACACATCCTAACACACAATCCTTCGAAAGAAAAGTTGGTAAATGAGCGTAAAATGTCGGAGTATGTGAAAGGCAAGTATGTGAACGTAAATCTATCTTCTATACTAATATTATAAAGCTGAAGAGTTTGTTTGTTTGCTTAAACGCGCTAATCTCAGGAATACTGGACCGATTTGAAAAATAGTTTCAGTGTTAGATAGCCCATTTATCAAGAAGGTCCATAAGGCTATATCACATTAACGAAAAACGCAGGTGAAACCGCAGGCACAGCTAGTGTCTATATAATTATCATTGATAGAACCTTTAAACAACACTGAAAAATAATGAAAACACTTTTCGTCTTGCACACACTTAATTTGCCATGCCTTTTGCGCGTAAACTGTGCATAATGTATAGTTTATAATCAACAATCAAGTCAAATAATCTACCATGAGCAAGAATAAACTCAAAATTATGTGAAACTTAATTAGCCGAATTAAGTGTCAAGTTTTTAAGATGTGAGCACAACCTCTCAGGCAGACAATATCTGTATACGACTTTATTGTATGCACTTACGTATCTTTAATGTGTAAAAATAAAAAGGCGAAATACAATTAAAGGTCTGCAGAAAAACATTTCTAGGCTCGAGCTCATTGTATAAGATGTTCATCAACGAGTTGCTGTTTAAAACTGAGCATAATTAACTCTTTTTAAATTTAAGGGCAGCATAACACTGATCGCCGGTGATGATACGCCATAAGAGAGAAAGAAAAACAGGAAATCTGCACAACTACTGGACTCTGGGTTCTTGTCCAGTCATTGTCCAGTCAGTATACACCCCGAACAGATTTGTTAATAGGTAAATAAAAAAGCACATTAAAGAATGGCCAATGGACATACCACGAGTTTGAAGTTGTGCACAATAGCAGAGGTCTGGTGGTGAGGCACCGTGACCACACGCGAAACCGGGAAGTAGCCAGGATGGCTGGCCGTCACCTCGTAGTGTCCCGGGGTCAGCATGCGGTAATAGTCCCCACTGGCGCCTATATTAACAATTAATAACATTCAGGCCTGATGATTTCAATATCCAGAGAAAAAAATAACCGATACATTATTAAATCACCAGAATGTCTTCGGAAATTCTACATAAAAAAAAGGACAATGTTTTTGAAATCGGTCGAATTGTTTTTAATTTAAACTGACTATTAAAAACATCAGCCCTTAGACACATAGGATAACATATTTATATTTTGTTTAGTGTAATCCTTTGCTTGAGGATATGATATCAATACTGACTACTGAATGCTTTATATTTAATTTAATTTTTCAAACAAAACACGATATACCTAGATAACGTAAGCATAAATATGATTTTAACTTTATATGTAGACCACCTTTTCTAAAAAAATCTTTAGGCCTGACACACAATGTTTTTCATTGATACTATGACTAAACAAAAATAGATACCTATAGAAAGATTTTTACAATAATATATGTATAAGAAACATCATTCATGATATGTAGGTATATCATGACAATTAGATATAGGGACATGGCAAAGGAAGGCAATATAAACAAAACATGAATTATTATCGTTTATCCACCTAAAATCTAGTATTATTATCATATTATCTTCTTTCTCTGCAATTAACGATCATCTGAAAGTCTCTTAAGGTCAAATAAGATAACCTACTAGTTAATGGTTGGTATAACAAGGATGTACTTCATTAATACCAGACTCCTTATGCATTCAAATTACATTCACTGAGTACCTACAATCGGAACGAGGTATAGGGTTTTTTTGTATAAGATCGTAATAAGTGCGTAGTACTGTAATAAACCTGTGTGTCATTGGTATGTTTTTATAAATAACTATACGTAACTTTATAGCGAAAGGAATGTTTTGCTAGCTTATTAATAAGATGGCGAAAGGACAAACTTTTGGATTTCCATTAGAACATTTATGTCCATGCGCACTTTTGTAAGGGCTTTTGACGATAGATTTGTCAGTAAAATAGTTATAATGTAATGAAAAGATAATCTTTCATTGCAATATAATACGGTCGCGGGTTCAATCCCTGCACCATTAATTCCTGTGGACTTACTATCTCTATCTATTACGTTTGCATGCCTAAACAACTATACTGCTTAGGATGTTGTTTGATCGAAAAGTAACATTTATAATCTACTTTTTCTTCCGAGAAAATCAAATCCCACTCATCCCACGACAGTTTACGAGGACATATCTCTTATACTGCTAAAATTTACCTGTTGTGACGTCATGTCTGATGGGTCGCGCCACGGGGCCAGTAATGTTCACCACCGATATGATGGCGTTCTGTATAAAGCCCGAGTCTTCTCCGACAACACCCTTGATTCCGATGTGAGCTTTCCATAAATATGCCAACAAAGCCTCTCGGTTCCTCTCCCATTCCTTTTCCAACTCGCTCGCTGGAGGATATTTCTCGCATCCCAGTTCAAGCGTTATTTCAAAAGCATTTGTGGCCAAGTAATTAAAATCTTGCATTCCTAAAACGTAAATAAGAGACTCAGCTGACAAAATATATTATGTATATTATTATAACACATACTGCGTCAAAGTAAAAAGGTGTTATAACAAAATCGAAATTTGTTTGTTACAGTTCACTTGACAAACAAAGCTGACTCAAATTAGCAATGATAAACCAGTTCACGTCTCATGGCCACCTTAAGTTAAACTGTAAATGCCAGTGCGCACAATGAGAGGCAATCCATTATATACTTCCTACTTCTGGTTTCCCTATATTTTATGTATAAAGTAGTATACAAAGTGAAATATAAGGCGACCTTTTAAAAGTTATTTTACGTGTATTAATAATTCCAATCTACCATAATTGTTTTAAATTTATGAGTGATATTTAAGGCCAATAGTGTGATATAGTTAACAAACTTTACCGGCCGAGTTCAATTTTATAATTCTACTATCCGTCAACTAGCCACACACTCGTACATATTAAGACGGGACGATAGTAATGAGGGGACGGATATGTGTTAATAGGGTGTCCCCTATCTGTCAGGGCAACTGTGTCCAGTTGCCCCGACAGATGCGCAACCGCGAGCTTATTATTCATAGTAACGTAGCTCGAAGCTTTATTTGAACAATAAAGGGGGTCTTCATTTGGAAATAAATTATGTTTAAGCTGTGGTGAGCACATTTCCAACAGTACTAGTAAACTTTTGGATAAACTATTAAACTGCAGACATTGTATGCAAAAAAACATATCCTGATTAAACGTATAGACTTTTAAGTTGATTTACTTGTATAGGAAGAAGCCACCCATAAATGCTATGCAATGATTTTACCTCCTTTCAAGCTATACCACGCGGCACCGTTGGTGACTCCACCTTGCTTGCCAAAATTGTATGTGGCAGAGTCATCCGCGCTGGTGGTATGGCAGCCCCGCCGTGATGCTGACGCCATATCGGCGTGAGCCGAGGCATACGTCATCGCCAGTTCCCTACAAACAACGCACCATCAATAGCAGAACCAATAGAGGTTGGTGATACAATAGAATTTTGAACAAACCCAGTCAATAGACTCAGTTTTTGTAAATTGTCAAAATGTTTCACTAAGATGTTAAATGGATCGCTCGGCTCGTCTTGGCGGGGGCACTCCTTTGACCCCAGATTAAGTTGACGTAACATTTTTGTATAGTCGAAACATTTGAAAATTTAATTTCCTCCAAAATACGACACCAAAATATATTGTCAAAACAAATAGCACCTGTTCCTAATGAGCGCTGTAGCAATAGAATCAGACGCCGAAGATAATTAGTTTGTCTAGCCATGGGGAGAAGTGCAAATGGTCGCCATACAGCGAAAGCCGGTATTATGCATGACTATGCCAATATTATGCAATTGCAATAAATTATAGTGACATCGTTTTATACCGTTTCTTGTATACTGTTGTCAGAATCGTTATGCGACTAAGATGACTCGATCACAGTTTCCGACTAATTATACAATCATTCGTTGATAATATGTTCATTAGGAGGAAACATGATATAATTGTTAGGGTTATGTTTAACAATTGATATATTAGGTAGATAAGAGTAGGTACTTACTTACTTTGATTAGTTGCTATGAATTCATAAATTCGTTTCAAACAATAACTAAAAATTAAATTAAATTTCAGTCTGAAGAATTTATTTTTATTATTTATCATTATTAACTATTAAAATATTCTCAAACATATTTTTTTATATTAGTAAGATTAACAAAAGTGTACTTATATAAATATTTATCAAGTAAACTAGTTCAGCGACTCATTCTTCATCTTTGGAGATTATCTACCATATCTCACCTGAAAGTATCATCGTCAGGACTGGCAGAGTACTCGGAAACCGGGGCCCCGCTTCTGCTCTCGTCGTATGGATAGTTGGCGACCAAGTCCCCTCCGTGCATTGCCGCACTCAACACAAAAGGTACAGACATGATCCATCGCATAATAGCACGCGTCTCTGGCTCCAGCTAAAAATAATCATCTGAGTCACAACAACGTAACGTGACATATTAGACAGAATTTAGACTACCAACAATAATAACGAAAAGAACATAATTTATTAGCCTAGCACGTCAATATGTCCGTTTGTGTATAGACAGAAGACAACTGTCTACCTACTGCCTTCTATGGAAGTACCTACGTAATAGTTCTAAATATCACCGATATACTTAAAGGAAGCAACAATTAACACCTGATTTGCATTGTCCTTATCCTAGTCTTTGCGCGGATGTAAACATGGTAAACTAGAATGGAACTAGGTATGTATGTTAAATTTTTAACAAAATAAATCCAATAATAATCCAATAATCCCATTTTAGAAAACTGTGCGTTATATTCACCGTTTCTGATTTTGATATTTTTAGGTCTACGTGTCTATATTATTCAAATAGGTACTTTTAACATTCCATTTTGAACAGATTTGTAGAATGTCCAAGGTCTTTAATTCTATAGATGTGTAAGCCAACATAACAATTATGTTAAATGGGCTAAGGGTTATTAGAACGAAAGGAACAGAAAATATATAGCTATTACCTGTGGATTCGTTAGAGTGAAATTTAAACACTGTTTTTTCTGTTTTTTTAAATAGCCCAATTTCTCGTAACCCCTTGCTATCTGCTAGTAAAAGTTACGTCAAATTTAGTTAAGATAATAACTTGAAAAAAAAATAACAGATTCTGTATACACTTTGATATGCTTTTAATAAGCTGTGATGTTGGCATTGGGACAGTGACTTCCTTTTTATATATCTGCATAGATGTATATAAAAAGGCAATAATTAGCTCTATTTAGCACTAACCTATGTAGGTATATACCTAAGTATGGGCTTGTTATAATATCTCTTATCTTAAATTATATGTATAAGTACCCTTTGGACCTATCGTCCATAACTATATCTCTGTTCACCCACACAATAAATGCAAACAATAAGTATGCATTAACAGGAAATGTTACTTCAAACTCATTAAATTCGATATATAATATGCAATTTGCTATCGCAGCATCATACAAAAAAGTTACTTACCGGAGCCGCAAGGCGAGTCACATCTTTCAATAGATGATTGTTGTGGTTGATGCCTTGGCGTTCAAACTCAAATGTTATCGCATCTAAATCAGGGAAATTCCTGTTCAAATCTATCGAATGGTTATTCGAACGCCCAATCAAAAAATCCATTCCACCCTAAAAAGTTTAAGCGTTTTAATAAATAAGAGTCCATGTGAGATAATAAAAGGATGATTAGATAACTGAAAAGCTTACAGTATCTGTTGATAATTGCCAGCCATCAGGATTCATTGCTGGCAGCAAATGGATTCGCGTACTGTGAATCAGTGATCTGATACGACGATCATGATTCAAATATTGATCACAAAGATAATAAGCTAAACCCAATAGTAACTCTCGCCCAAGTACTTCATTGCCGTGAATATTTCCAATATATTTCACCTCCGGCTTAACTACAATTGAGAAATTCATATTAATATTTTATTATAAGACGGTAGGTATATATTACAATGAAATATTAATTTGTTCATACTTACATTGCTGATGAAATCCGGGTGTTTCAGAAAATTCTATGACATACAGGGGAACATTACATACAGATGGTTCAGATAATGCATACACTCTAGTGATATTAGGACATCTCTTGTGAACTTCTTCCAAAACTTGCGGTAACTCCTCGTTGTTGTGATGTTTCCAAACAAATTCAGCGGACGCGGACAAACAAAATACTAAACATAGAAACAAGTACAAAGCCATTGTTTCGTTTTAACCGTTAACTGCTTGTAATATTAATTAAATTAACATTACTGACGCGTCTTTGCCACCCATACACAAAACGCACGTCTCACTCCAACGACCTATCGATCGATTTTCCCGCGGTACAGAGGGTTACCCTCCCGCACCCTCCTCGTCGACGTCAACAAGTTAAGACCACAGACAAAATATCACACGCGTTTCGTTTCTCGTCACCCTACCTAATAATTCAACGCTTTTTTATCGTCACACGTCTCATTCTAATAAAATTTAGACTAGAAATTAAGCTTGTTAATTCATATAAATGGAGATAGATTCTGTGTAAATGTATTACAAAGCAACAATTTACTTATGGTTCAACCTACTTATCTTGTGAAACGGAACGTCGTTAGAGATACTATCTGCTTAAGTAAGTTAAACAGAAAATCCGCAGTACTGTATTGCCGGCCAAATTCAAAAAGTTTTTTGTTCAATATTTAAGACTGCGTTGGCAATAAAAGTTTATTGCCAAAGATTTGTTGTATTCGGTTCACTTTGCCTACCCCACTAGGGAAGTGGCGTGAAGTTTTGTTAGTTAGTTTTGTTGTATAATATGGTGTATTATAGGAAATAATAAAAAGCATGTTTAGAATAATTTCACGTGTAGTTTATTTTACGTTCTAATATTATTTTGTTCTACGTGTCTAACAATAAATTTCTAGATTACTTTGCGCTACATATTACAGATTTACTGTGTAAGATAGGTAATATCTTTACTTTTCTATTAGAATACATTTATTACAAGTTTACATTTCTTTTTCGTTTTATAATTATTTCTAGCAGGAAAATAATAACTGATAAAGTCACTCCCATCAAATACAGAATGAAAACACCCTGGAACCAAAAAAAAAACATTACGTATATTAAATTACATGCTCCATTAGAGCAGTTCAATAAAATAACGGAGTATACCTAAGAAATAAAAAAACTTAAAGGAGACTAAATTGTTTGTGTTGGGACTAATTTTGTGTAGGTACGTTCGGTAGGTTCATATATATATGATCAAAATAAATAAACAGATAGTGATGATCCAATTTTTTAAATGGGTATGTATATAAATCTGCAGATTTACCACAACATGTCGTAAACTCAGAGCCGCCGTGTTAATATCCTTTTGAGAGCGAGACAAACGAACTTCAAGTTGCACTTCATAGTTTAAATATTTTAACGCCATCTGCAACAAAAATGTTTGTTTTAAAGTAGGTACGTTTATTTGGCGAAATTTAAAATATCATGCAATTAAAATTTCAGATAGATAATGTCAAGTCTGGGCCTTAAAAATATCCCCTTAGGTAACTGTGTTCTTTGCCTTGCACATGGTAAAAGACGGTATGGGGTGGCAATTATAGGTATATCGGGTGATGGATTTGTGATTTTGTTGAGGACGAGCTAGCCACTTGTCACTACTTCTTTACAATTTCCCATCTAAACCAGGTTGAAGGACCTTACTGCTCCTGGGAATCTGCCTGTCTACCCCTTTTTTGATTGCGGGCGTAATGGCATGTTTATAAGCATCATGCAAAAATTAATTAAGAAACATATTTTGCCAACCTGAGTCTCCCACGCTAATAGCAATCCGGAGTCGTGCAACCGCCCTATCAGTTGATTTATTTTCTTGGTGTACGGCGAACTCTTTCGCATCATCACCACACATTGTTCGAAATAGAAATCTTCAAGCATTATAGTCAAATCCCGCATCGCTTCTCTAGTTACATAATCACCGATCGCGTAATATCCTGAGGACATTTGTTTATTTATTTGTTCTAGCAATACATACTACTACATCATAGATTAATGATTGGTCTCGCTCGGGCGGCCGAGACCAATCATGAACGACGAAGGTATGCTGGATTTATCAAATAGACATTGGACGAATCGTTTAGTATGATGAATATGAATATATATATATAATGTATCATTTCACAATTTTTGGATTTTAGGGCATACTGTTTATTTTTATGAAACATTCCATCCTAAAATATACCGAAGTAATATACTAAGTAGTTTAAAAAATTAGTTAAATTAATGTTTGAAACAATATTTATTTTTTATCTCACTGTTGATGATTGCTTTCAGAGTAAATAATAATCTAATAGCATACGCTTACTAAGACCGCGTATAGATAATAATGACTGCTTGAGGTATGTATCTAATTACAATGAGATTTTTAATTTCATAAGCATTTGCAGTCGTCATCCATGAAACAAATTATGATGACAAGTCTCTTGTTATGACCTAAACTAACTAACTAACTAAACTCTACGCCACTTCACTGTAATGACCTATTTTTAAGAAATTATACTCTGTTAAATTGACTTGATCAAATTTATAAACTAATTGATTCAATAAACATTTTCGTGCGCTTTAACGTTTTTAATCGCCCGTCTCCTCCACTGCCACTTTCCATGCTCTCTTTTAGTTTTGCTTGACACAAGTAATGCACAAATAATGCTATCGCAATGTCGTAAATCAAGAGAAATGTGTAATTATTTACGCGACTCAAAATCGAATCGAATTATTTAATAAAAATACGTACACACCTATTTTACATTTACTTGGAATTCTCTCATTGGGTTAAAGGCAAGTAGGTATGTTTTTTAGATCAAAAATATTTTTTTCTCTACAATAAATACATACAAGAAGTTTTTACGAGTAGGATTATGCTCGTCATCCGCTTACTATGACGTTTTAGTCATATCCACCTTAATTCACTGCCCGTTTATTTTAAAAATATTATCTTGTTGACAAAAAACGAACTAACCTGAAGGCAGCCGTTCAATTGAGAACGCCATAGACCGATCTAGACTCTTTTTCTTCAGAACTTCCGTAGAGTATACTCTGAATTGGCTTACCAATTTCTCGACTAAAGTCTGAAATTTCACAAATCAATTGTATTTGTACTACTTTTTTAATATTTCTTCTTAGTTGCAAAAACAGTGCCACTAAGAAGCATACCTCAGTTGATGAAGTGAGCGAGAATACCCAAGCATCGTGAGTGGCTCCCCATTCCATTTTTCGATCTACAATATCATGAACAGTATCAATGGACTTCTCGTATTTGGGAACAGTGAATACGGATGCCAGTCCTCCTCCGTAGGCATTGCCAAGGACGAGCCCAGTCAGCAGCATCCATCCTGTGACACTGCGCACGCGCCACGATGTGCCGGCGTCGTCTTGGGACTAGATAAAATAAAACAAACCTTAAAAAAGATACGTGTAAATTCTTAAGTAAGGGTAGTGCAATTTGTTTTTATTTTTTTCATTATTATTTCTATTTAGTCTAAGGCCCCTTTGATGGCTTTTTCCCTCCCATACGTATACTTACGTGAATATTCAACAGTTATATTGTAAAATAAGTAGAAACAATATCCAATCTAATATAGGAGTTTCTTTTTAAAGATGATTCCTTGACAAATTCCGTATTTCACAAAAATCTAGTCCATCGGGATCATAATACAAAAATTTGTATATTAGCTTATAATAAATATATTTTTTTATTTCCTTCTTTATACAGATAACACCACCTAAAGAATACAATAACCAACTGAATAACATTAACTATTACACATATGTGTATCCTTAACATCAATTCAAATAAAATTCAATCTAATTATATTCAAAGAACTTTTAGAATAATTTTATGTGGTAAAAAAATTAAGCGTTGGGAGGAGTTTGGTTATGAAACTTCTTCTCTGAAATATTCAAATACCTATAGTATCTACATAATACGTAAGCATATATTTCTAAGCCTTAATTAACTTTATACCAGTTATTTACTCTAGAGTGTAAACCACGATGGCTGCAACCAAATATTTGCACTAACGGAACTAGCAATTCCAAGTAAATATTTCATTATTTCACAAATATAGGTACACTCTTTGATCGATACCCTTAAGCAAATAGCATATCATGCAATCTTTGTTATAACGGGAATTCTATTACATTTTGCAATATCTGTAGCCTAATTACATATTGATTTATATTTTGTAAAGAAATAATATTGCCAAACTTGTGCGATCATGATTCCAAATGTAGTCAGAAAAGCTTTGTCTGCAGAAAATCCTTTGGCTATAATCAGTGCGATGCTAGCGTAAATGAAAGTGAAAATTAACGCTAGCCACATATAAAAGCTGAACGGGAGTAATGGTTCTTTCCAGCTTGCTAATAACCTGAAATAGATTAAATGTGCATTAAAATTTAAAACCCTGCGGTTAGTTTATGTCGTCTAATATATCAAACCAACAAACCTTGGGGAGGGCGCTACACATGTAATAGAAGTTCTTACGGTAGGAGCTGATAAATCTAAGACTAGGTATTCTTCATACCATGAATAAAGGGCACCTGAAACGATTTAAATCAATCAAAATATTAATTGCTATCATGTTTATGTCAGACCACCAGCATCACGATTATCATAATATCATAAAGAAGCGACTGCGGGATCCGACATGTGACCGAACTACTTCTTTACTAGATTTCACGATTCAAACTCATTTATTCTTGATTCCAGATTAAACAATGCTAAAACAAATTTTTAAGTGATGCATACTTATCCCAAGATCAGCTCGATCTTCCACCACGTTTCCTATCACACCCACTCCGGTATGGTTGTCATATATTTCTCCCCACAAGTGTTCATCATCGCGTACGATTTCAATTGTACAATTTATCCATCTAGATATACAAGAATATTATTATTTTCTTGGTTAATCATTTTATTGTAAGAACCTCTTACTTATTTGGGGTATTCCTGTACATATTACCTGCAAAATTCGTCAACTAATTTGACCTCCGTTCCATGTCTTCTATTCGGCTCTTGCGTAACATCAAGATCTAATAAAACATAAGGAGTATATGTAAAACAAGCCACCCTCACGGTTTTCCCGTTCAAGTTCGTCATGTCATGAGGAAATAGAGTGGCATTCTTCTCAAAATTTAAAGAACAAGTATTCCATCTGTCTAAATAATAAGGCTGATGAATTTCATCATCTCGGCCGACAAATTTGTGAGTTACCAAGTCGTAAAAACTACATGACGTTGTTCGGTCTATGGACGGCAGAATCAATAATATATTTGCAACAAATCTAGTCTCCTTTAATGATAGTATTTCCAGCAAAACCTTTACAGCAACATCATCTTCCTGGTATGGTAGAAACACAATTTTCCGATCACTGCGTCTAACGTTTCCTTTATTACTAACTGTTTCAAATGCTGCCATAAAATTTTTAGGACGTGCAATTTGCACAATGTAATCTGAACATCCGTTTTCAGAAACCGCCAATAACTTTTCGGTTAATATTTCTCCGTCTTTAGCGTAAATATTGGCAAAACTAATGTTAATAGATAAATCAAGCGGTTTTTCTGATACGATAGTCAAACAATAAGATTTGCTTAAATATTGATTGAATATTGTTTGGAGCAGTATTTCTAAAGGCATGAACTGTGACACTAATTGCAACATTTTAGAAACATTTATTATATATATTGTATTGTAATATATAATTATATTGGGTATAATTAATGTTATATTTTGAATTATCACTACTATTTAGAAATTAAGTTCAAAAGCTCCGGGTATATTCAATTAAATCATGAAGTCCACTTTCGTCTACGAGATCCATCTATCAATTACACACGGCTAAGTTGATTCTTGCCTGACCTCGCTTGTAAACAGGACTATCAACAACATTATGCATTCAAAAAGACATTTATGAAATGATAGTTATTTGCAGTCATTGTTTATCCTCACAGGGTTTGACAAAGGAAATTTATGATTAGTAATTGCTGTTGAAAGTGGAAACTGTAAAAAGACTGTTACGTAAAACGAACGACATCCACTTCAGACTGTAAATAATGAGAGTGTCATTAATTTTATAAAGCGTCATTCCATTAGGGTCATATTAATTATAACAAAAAACACGGCTGTTTATTTTAGGTCATTGAGCGTTTGTGATTCGAATTCGGAAGCTGAAAATAAAAAGTTAATAAATCGTTGGTGTATTTAAAATGTGTTTTTACAGAACATCACGGGGAAACACTACAGCTAATGGATATTTTGTTATTGTTACGCGACGAGACACACCCGGTTAGCGCCACCGCTCCATTACATTTTATATGCGCCAACCAAACTTGATCCTTGAAATTCAAACGCTACGTTGACGATATTGTAATTTAAAAGCAAAAACATTCATTATTCTGTCCAAGCTCAAATTAAACTAATCCAGAATCCAGAGGTCTCTCACTGGGGAGTTCCACTTTTAGGTTTCTACTTCTACGGTTAAATCAGCTAGATGGCATTGTCTTATTCAAATAACATGTATATCAATAAAACATTTAGAATTGTATTAAAACTTCTACATCCAACGTTTAAATTAAAATAAAGTGAATTAAGTAGTAACAACTGAAGACATTTAATTAAATTGGGTCGCGTAATAAATTAGCCCACTAAATTAAAAGCCTACTATAATCAATAAATATATTTAAACCGTTTTAGCTCATTTATGTCTTGAAACACCTACCTAATAACTTTCTGTTTACTTAATCATAGCTCAAGACGTTTCGACCGCACTGAAAGGTCGGCGTTTTGGTATCGTGTGTGGTCGGCGGCGTCGTCTCAAACGGCTAATAAAGGAGCAACCGAAAAAACCACAAGTTACTTCACAAGCATTCCTACAGGAGCTAAAAAGAAATTGAAATCATTCAAACCGGGATATCGCTGTCTAATGCAATATGTTGTTAACAAAAATGGAAAAATTGATTAATCAAAAAATAAAACAGTTATCCAGTCTAGGTAGATAGCATAGCTTCTAACTACCTATAACCAAGAGTTAAAACTTATTTATATTCTGAAAGTTTAAATAATAAATAATTCGTGAATTTAACAACACAATTTCATAAATTGTGTTGTTAAATTCACTTACAAAGTCACTTATGTGTGGATGACCACATCGTGTCGACCTAAGTGACATTGTACCCAATATAATTTAAAT
This sequence comes from Glyphodes perspectalis, assembly GCA_951394215.1. NCBI lineage: Eukaryota > Metazoa > Arthropoda > Insecta > Lepidoptera > Crambidae > Glyphodes > Glyphodes perspectalis. The sequence continues at coordinate 8,201,877 of OX596205.1, read as the reverse complement.
ACAATGTTCGCCTATACGTTGTCGTAATATCATGACAGTAACCATTTACCATTTATGCGAATAATTATTTTTGTAAAAGTAAATGCAGTATTCTCTACTGCAACTCTTAAAGTAAACAAACTTATTTTCGACTGAATCCTAATTATGTGTCCATAAGCACAGGTTGTATAAACAGTAACATAAAACGATGCAGCGTCAAGCGAGTGCTGCGATGTAATCCGATACTATGTTGTTTTGTCATTTTACCATCTGCTGTCGGTCGCTTTTTAAGAGGACTACTTAAAAACAAAATACAGGCATTCTTTATTGCATTCATTATAGAAAAATAGTGATTAATTTTACAAATATATTTTAAATCCCTTAAGAAAAAAAACAATTAATCTTTCTTTCTTAATTTTGCGCTGGAAATTTCGATAGCTTGCAACCAGTGTTTGATTTCTTCAGGGCATTCGGGTTTTTGGTCAGCGCCAGGGATTCCTTTGAAAAGCGTTTCCACATTGACATTGAGTAGGTTCTGACGGGAAAGAACAACCGCACGCACAAACCCGTCATTCAGTGTGATGAATTTCTGCTCGATGAACAAAGTCTGATCCTCCCAGTACACCAACTGAAAAAGTTTGTATAGCTTTATATTTCTGCATTCAAGACTTCAGACTAGTAGCTAGACCAATTCTCTAACTCTCTGCTCGGCATGTAGGTTGTAGGTATTTTGAATTTACTAAATAGACAATAATCGGTACACGCGAATATAATCTGTATGACAACACATACATATAGGTGTCACAATTAAGAATTAATAGGGTGGATGTAACTGTTGTTATGTATTAATACGTAATTATGATACTGTTTCTGCTTACTAAAGAACTGCACTCATAAATAGTTTGTTTTTCTTACCATATCGATAGTGTACCTATTTGTAAACGATTTGACAGTTGATATGATGAAATTAAAAAAAAATAACAGATGTGCCATCTACATATTTCAAACCGTAAAGTTCAAATTGATTTTAAATGGTGAAAAAAAAACGTCGTAAAATCCCTTTGCCATATCCTCAGTTTTCCCCAGATATTATTAATATAACTTACCTTAGTTTCCACTTTATACGCAGTAAATATAGGTATCGTCCTCCTATATCTGATGCTGGAGGCGCCCTGCAGAGCGTGGCCGTCCACCGCCGTGATGTTGGCGTAGATGCCGGTGCGGTCGTAAAAGTGAAAGCGCGCGAAGTCCAGCTCCCTAACGTACCGGGCGTTGTTCATGTGCCGGAAGAAGATGTCCACATCTTGAGTGGTGCAGAAACCTGCAATTTGTCGTATTTTGTTTTTTAGTAAGTTCTATTCTTTTTGTTCGTTGCTAGGGGTTTTTGAACAACATATTATTGCCAAACATTTTCCTTCTAAATTTGTGTCCGGTTCAAGGTCGCCGTCAGGTTAAAGTAGACTATTGGTTTCAAAAATCCATATGTTTTTCATATGTCCTTATCTATTATTTAAGAACATATGAAAAACTTTACTATTATCATTTATAGTTTCTATCATTCACTATATAGATATCTCTAAAAAACAGAACATCTCCCATACGCACCTATACGTGACCTATCCTTCACATATGAGGTTACTAATAAGCTATCACCACTTTCTGAATAATTAAGAAAGTATTGGAAGCGGTGATAGCTTATTAGACAAATTACAAACTGACTTATAAAACGAAAGAAGTAATAACCTTATATATTTTTAAGGATTATTAAGAATAATTTGAGGAATTTGTCTAAATTAAAATACAAGTTATTGTATTAATAAAAATCACCTTTTACAAAATATTTTTTTTCCCGAGGCACAGAAGTATTTTCTAGCGAAATTCTCCTAATAACAACTTCACCATGTAGGTATATAATGATTAGCACAAATTGCTTGGTAACCATATGAAAGTATTCAAATAGCAACCGTGAAATACTTATTGTTGTATAGTCCGTTAGTCACCTGTGCTCTTCATTAGGGGCCATCCATAAAGTGCGTTACACCTATAGGGGAAGGGGGGGTCTACGAAGTGTGAAATGTTGTGACAAGGGGTGGGAGGGGTCCTAAGTTTCGTGACATCCCATCTCAAAATTTAATGTCATAATAATTTTTAGATAAAAAATTGCAAAACATGTGATGTCACACTAGGGAGTAGGGGTCTCATAAATGTGACCAGCTGTGACAAGGACAAGTATAATCGATTTAAATAAAAACCGTGTTAATCTCACTTTGTGTAACTTATTAATTATATACCTGTAGGTAGTGGTCCAAAGTCTAACCAATTGTCACTTCGATAAGTATTTCTGAACAAACATGAAAATTGCAACCTTGTCTCCTTTAGGACATGACAATGTAAACGTAGTTTTTCTATGCAGAATTGGGATGTTGACACCATTTATATTTAATTTTGAAATATCAATTCTGAAAAAGAAAGTATCGTAGTATGCTGTTAAGCCTTATTGATTTTGAATCATATTCAGTCTAAGATTTTTAATTTTACAAAACTGCTTAATATTAAGTCAGTTGACTATACGAACTAGTGACGTCACACGTTGACAAGCCCATACAAAATCTATGAAGTGATTTTGTTATGACAGCTCAAAAAAAGTATCTCAATTGACTTGCCAGTCAACATCCCTATTATTCAGAATTATTCCAATCATAAAAATAAAAGATTACAGACAAGTAGTAATTTAGTTCATCCTAGCTTTGAAATAGACATTGCGAATAAGATACGGCACCTAAGCATACATTTATTTCCTTATTATTTTCCTGTCTCCCCCTAATTATTTTTCTCATAACAAATTAGTCTGCCACTAAAAGTGCTATTAAAATTAAAATTAAATATTTTTCTCTATAGATTTGATAATTAATATCTAAAACCTAATATTATGTATCTACTTGCTAAACCTTAACAAGAATCCCGTTAGAAAGAGCCGCTGCACCTTTAGATTAGGTAGGTATGTAATTATACAATCTTTCCATTGGTGTTTACAATTATGCGTACAAGAAGTTTTAATACAATAAAAAAATATGTTTATCAAATAGGTACTTAGGAGAACCAAGCAATTGTGTAACACTGGGAACGATTTATTGTATATTTTACCTATAGTTAAAGTACCTATGAACATTACTCATTTCATTAAATGCTTTATCTAAAATGACTTCAAATATTATTCAAACTAAAACTAATTAAAGTTTAAATAACTTAACTTACCGTATATGGTTGTAGTATCACGAACTCCGCATTTCTTTTGAAATAACCTGCCTAGTCCTATGGTGAAAGCGATGCGTATAAAATAATTAACATCACATAATACGTACAGGAGTGCGATGACAGACACTACTAGACAATACATTGTTAATATCACTATTTATTTTTAAAGCACGATTCGCTGTGATAGATGCGACTAGCACGTATGTAGTCGGCAGACTAGTTTCATAAAAAATAAATTAAAGTTGTGTCTGTCAACGTTGCGCAGTGAAGTTGTAGTGTTATGGAGTCACTGAACCGGTATTCGTACTTGAAGTGAGACGCAATTCCAACCCACGTCCGATAAGTTGCATGGTCAAGTTCAAGATGATATCATTCACGAAAAGGAAAGAGACATGTTTTGCGTAAGAATGTAATTAACTTGAAGTAAAATTCGATGAAAGAAGGTACTTAGGTAAATAACATCGACAAATGAGGAACATTATGAACATTCTATTTGTGCGTTTCTTAATCTATTACTTGTGAGCTGCATACTTTTCAACCATTCTTCGATATATTTTGGACAGTTTGGCTCGTTTTCTGATCCTGATAGGCCTTCTAGTAGTGTATATGAGGATTCTCCATTAACTCCGATTGCATGCTGACGGGATATTATAAAATATCTTACTTTATCATCACGTAAAGTAATGACCTTGTGCTCGAAGAACAGAGAACAGTTATCCCAATATACAAGCTACAAGAAAGTAAGATAGGTAGTTAGTACAGTGCATTTACTGTTAAAACCAAATGAAAATGGCAGGAACGGATATAAAACACGAGTGTCTTACCTTGTTAGTAATTTTATATGTTGCAAAAAGAGGCACTGGATCTTCGTGGACGATAAAAGTGCATCCTTGCAATGATTTTATCTTCAACTCTCGACTCCTTTGGTAAATGCCTGTGCGATGATAGAAATGATACCTCGCAAAATCTATTTCCCGAATCAACCTTGCTATTCGAATGCTGCGAAACCATACATCACAGTCTTGAAAAGTACATATACCTACAACAATGTAACGGTCAAAAAACACTATACCTATATATATGTATTTAACGTACAAATTCAAAAGGGGAACATAGTCGTCGCTACTTATATTACCATAAATAGTTGTGATTTCATTAATAAAATACTTTCTTTGAAAAAAACTTCCACTCAAAACCGTAAAATATGTACGCACAAAATAATTGATATCAAATGAAATAAATAACAATAAAATAATGCACAATAAATAAAAACACATATCTGATTTTTTTTTATACTTAAGCAACTTTAAAAACTTTGTTTCGAATGAAATATTGATGACTATGCAAATGGTCAAGACAGTTTGATTTGCATAGTCATCTATAAATAAATATACAATGAGGATGGATACGATAATTCACGTTGTATTTAACATGCAAAAATTGACCTTTTCAATTTAATCATTGAATGAGTAAATAAACGTCTAATACGCTAAACAATACGTACCTACCTACCTACTTACAACGTTTTTCATATTAGCAAGAAACTAATGTTACCTAACACCTATATAGTAGAAAGGGTACATTCCATTCCCATTACTATTAAACTCTCGAATAACTTATTCACAATTTGATTAGCAGTACCAGACTAGACAATAGTGTTTAAAAATTTTTGAAACAACTTTTACAACATAGGTTTTTTCGTAAGCAGAATAGTTTAAAAAGTTGTAATAAACTTGTTACTAAACTTGCTAGAAAAATAATGTCGACTAACAGTCATTATGACGTAAACGGCGTTTTTAGCCACGTCATGATAACACGCTATTTGTAACTTTATAAATGTATTTTTTATTAGAGATAATATTATTATCAAATTGATTCTTGAAAAATGATATTCGGTTCCAAACTAAGCTTATGCTTGTGCTATGGATACTAAGTGAACGGATAGACATACTTAAATACGTTTTATGAACATCCGTGACTCGAGTACAAATGTCCATGTTCATCACACGAAACATTTGCCCCTAGCGGGATTCGAACCCGCGACCCGTGGTTCCGCGGCCAGGGTCTCTAACCACTCGACCAACGGGCCAGTCTGATATTTATTTATTTTTTATATAGAAAAGATTTGATTTATTAGCGAGTAACATAGGCATGTTATAATCGAGGGCGCGAAACCGCGGGGCACTAGTTAATACCTAAATCATATATCTAGTACCTAATACCTAGTGTATAGAATTTAATCAACCTAATTTCAAAATATAAAAGGACAATGCTATCTAAAGTCCATTACATATAAGATGAGTTCCGTGACACTTTAAATTTGATACCTATTAATTTTTTTTTTATCTATACTTATAATAAATCTGTAGAGAGGTCAATTCTGTACATGAAATATATTTTCAAAAAAACTATCAGGGGGTGATTAGTTATCGATACTGATGCCAAAAATGCAATCAGTAAAATTTTTGTCTGTCTGTCTGTCTGTCAGTCTGTCTGTCTGTATGCTCCTTATAGAAACAAAAACTACTCGACGGATTTTAACGAAACTTGGTACAATTATTCTTCATACTCCTGGGCAGGTTATAGTATACTTTTCATCACGCTACAATCAATAGGAGCAGAGTAGTGAAGGGAAATGTTGGGAAAACGGGAGAAGTTACTCCATTTTTTAAGCTTCCGTCGCGTGTGCAGCCTTAATGGTTAAAGTTACATAGAAATCAAGTATGACGGAAATAGTCTTCATAATATTAACCATAAACGCGGGTGACACCGCTGGCACAGCTAGTAAATAATAAATTCATAACACAGGTCAACAGTATTTTTGCGGTACAAACAATTCACTGCATTTTTGATAAAGTAGTAAAAGTTGATGCAGACCCGGTTATCACCCCCCCGCTGGGGTCTTCGGTTTGGCGTACCGGGGGGGCTTAGTAGGCCCTGGTGCAGGACAGGGCCGAAGCTAAGAGAGACCCCGAGGTGAGCTGCGACTACTCGGCATTTCCCACCGAGCAGTTGCGGCACCGGCCGCAGCCCCCTGCGGCCGGACTAGGATTGCCGAGGAAGAGGAGGAGCTGAGTGTGTCGTTGCTCGCCTCCCTATCCTCGGCAACCCAACAGGGGCGCACTGCGCTGCGTTGTGGTGGGTCGCGGAGGGATCTCCTCTCCCTCCGTGACGACAGGGCTCTGCCCTCAATTTAGATCGCCAGGCGGAAGGCGGCCCCCTCTGACGAGACGCTCTCCGCGTGCCCTCTGGCACCGACTCCAAAACTAACTGATTATTGTAAATATTTAAATACGTGTTAAAGATACTAATAGATAAATTTTATACTTTTTAGTGTTTGGACATTTAAATAGCTATTAAGGCAGTTTTTACTTGTGTTTTTTATAAACATTTTTTGCGGGGTTTTTTGAAGTCGGTTTTTATTTTTGTTAAAATTTAACTTATTTGTTACTTTTTAGTGAAATTTATTAATAGGTAGGTAGACCAAATCAAAACGAGCTGCTTTAATGAAACAGTGCCGGTCTTATGAGACTAAAGACGAAAAGGTATAACGAGCCTTTAATGTTTAAAGAATTACTTGAAACTTCTAATCTTTGAAGAGTTACCCTTAAGAGTTATACCTTTCATCATCAGCTAAGCAACATAACATGATGAGTACGAGACGCAAATACTGGAATCGTTTTAGAAAAATTTAAGAGTGGCCCTCGTTTTCATGGAACCCCATCACTAGACCAAGACTTGGTGAAATTGAGACTATCTCGAGAATAACACTTAATATGGCCCTATAATATTGAAATAATTATCCACAAACTCCTAATCGTTAAGGAGTTGCACCTTCCATCATCAGCTCAGCAACACGAGATTATGAATACCAGACGTAAATACTTGAATTGTTTTAGAAAATAACTAAAATAGATTGTACGCGCCTATAATACTTGAGGGTTTCCCTCGATTTGCCTAAGATTCCTTCATCAGATCCAGATGTGGTACCAATAGGACCAACTCCAGGATATACCCTTTTGAATAAAAAAAAGAACTCTAAAAATCGTCTTACAATTCTCGAAGATATAAATATTTAAAGAATCATAAACTAATTCCTAATCGTTAAGGATTTGTACCTTCCATCATCAGCTCACCATCATAAGATGAAAAGTACCATACGTAAATACTTGAAAAATCTTTGAAAATGTCTAAAACACATTGTACGTGCCTATAAAGTTTGAGGGTTGCCCTCGATTTTCCTGGGATCCCTTCATCAGATCCTGACTTGGTGGCAATGGGACCAACTCGGGAGTAAACCCTTTCGATTAAAAAAAAAATTTTGGAAATCGGTTAACAATTCTCAGAGATATCGAGTAACATACATACAAAAAAAAAAAAAAAAAAAAAAAACATTCAGTCGAATTGAGAACCTCCTCCTTTTTTTGAAGTCGGTTAAAAAACAGAGGGACTTTTTTCATTACCCTGGCAAACTTACACGCACACTAGGATACAATGTTCCTACAGTGTGTCACGCACTCATAGCTTAATTCTTGCCTCACATCTTTGTCCCGAGCGGTCCATCTGCCTTTTGTTCTCTAATCTGAGCCTACAGTTGTAATCACGTTATCCTTATATATATACATAACATCACGCCCGTAATTCCCGAGGGGGTAGGCAGAGTCAAAGAGGCAGCATGCCCCTTCAACCACATTCAGCCAAAAATAAACTGACTGGGTCAGATTATCCTTATATACATATTTGTGAAAAAAGTATTTATATGTTGTCACTGGGTTCGAAAAAATTTTTTCGGTTGAAATGTACGCGTATGAAATATCTTTAATAAAATATCCTAGCTGAATGGCTAGATACCCGCCATATCGATTAATGATATAATGTAAATAGTATCTACTTGTAAGTAGTATTTATTAATCTCTATGAGTAAACTTTCCGATTCCCGTTTTATGCAATTCATACGATAATTTTGTTAAAAATTTAGTAAGTAATAAATTTACAAAGAAAATACATACATACATAACATCACGCCCGTAATCCCCGAAGGGGTAGGCAGAGTCAAAGAGGCAGCATGCCCCTTCAACCTCATTCAGCCAAAAATAAAGCCAGGCTGGGTTAGATGGACAATTGTGAAAGAGCAGTGACAAGCGGCTAACCTGTCACCTACACAATCACACACCAAAAACCCGATATACCATTAGTCGCCTTTTACCACATGCTAGGCAAGAACACAGTTGGCATATTCTTTTTAAGTCCCAGACCAACATGGGACAGTGGGCTGGGTTGGATGGAAAGCTGTGAAAAAGGAGTGACAAGTGGCTAGCTCGTCGCCTACTCGGTCACATACCCAAAAGCCCGAAAACCATTAGTCGCCTTTTACGACATGCTAGACAAGAGCCACAGTTGGCACATTCTTTTTTTTTGTCCCAGATCATCATGGGCCAAGTCCCAGACCAACATGGGACAAAAATGTATAAATGGTTTTTAGATAAATTTATGGAGATTATCAATTATAACAATGATGTTTTGTTAGCATATAAAGTTAAACATGTTTGAAACCGAACATTTTTATTCGTAGAAAGTACGATGCATGTAAACGAGTATTGACACCTGTCGCAGGAATTCATTAATTATAATAGGTGAAACAGACTATAATAATAATAATATTAGACCCTCAAACAATCTCCGTAATTCAATGAACGGTGATATCCTTCAATCTTCATTTGTATTATCGTCACGCATTTGTTACTGTCTGTGATAATCGCCAACGGCGTTCAGAGACTAGAGACTTTTCCCCCTTTGTTTATTTATTTAACTAATTTGACTTAACACATAGGTTTGATTTTTAGTATCGCCTTATATAGACGTTTTCTTGGTCTTTTCGCTTGTGAATGTAAAATATAAAGATGTGTAACAATGATCACATGAAATCGATTGACACATTGTATAGTAATTCCTTTAGAGATATAACATAGATGCCTCTAATAGGAATCATTTGCATCAAATAAGCAAATAATGTTCAAACTTTGAGAAACACTGTGTTTTTTTAGCCAAAATGTTATTGGTGGCGGGTTTTTTCCCTGTCTCATCTCTTCCAATAGTCTGTGCGTTAACCATTTCATCCCTGTTCGGTGTCAAACATTTTACATCAGTATTGTAAAAATACATTATTAGATAGATAGTATAGTGATTGTACTTTTAATAAAACAGCACAAATAAAGTCCTAGTTCATTAAAAAAGTGGTAAATTTTAAATAAAAATCGAACATAATTACTAAAATGTAATTTATTTGATAACAATATAATATACAAAGCACAAGTAGGTACCTAACTTAAAATAAAAAATGGCAATCCATTATCACAATACAGGTTTTAATTAGATAAATAATACTTATTAATATTAGCAACAGAATGATACGACTAACCACAGTACTTGTTGTTTAGGGGTGGTGAGCATTGCACTGCCGGCAGTCGGGAGCACAAGGGGGTGGGGGCTGATGGGGATGATGTAGGGGCATCAGCAACGGGGTGGAGAGAGCTGGGAGCGCCGGCAAAGGCACCAGCCACTCGGAGCCACACACCCGACCCATCACCAAGGCAGGCAACAGCGGCGCCCTGGGACCCACGGGGCGGAAGGCAGACCACCGCGTCTCCACCTCCTCCGAACTCGACACGGACATCTCGAAACTGGAGCCACTTGCGTTGCCTGCGCTCTTGTCTTGTTGAGTCTACACACAAATATGACATTGTAAAAATCCTAATCCGATATATTATGTATAAATGCGGAAACTAATTAATGTCTGCATGGATCCCCAACCTTCTGTGACTACTTAGATTATATTATTGTAAACAGGGACACACATAGTTGAAAATAAATTCTGTAAATTTAATAACCTTTTCCTCTCTTATAAGAGTTGATGCGTAGTCTTGTTGTTATGTATGCAGCAGAGGAGGGTCTTAGCTAGAAATTTTTTGTAGATAGGCCAGCTGTAATTACAGGTAGAGAGCAAATAATAATTAAACTTTATCTGACTTGCATACAAACCGTCATTGTTACAATCGAGGGCGCGAAACCTCATTGAGGGCGTAGTAGTACGCCCTGGATCAGCCATTATCTTAGTTGATGGTATACATACGTGAGTGGCATTGAAGTGTTCTACAGCACGCAGCAGGTCGTGGTTGCAGCGGCGCAGGACCAGTTCTAGCACTGAGCGCTTCTTGCCGGGGAACAGTTTGCGCAACATCTCCAGGCCGGCAGAGCTCACTGAGCCTTCGCTCTCGGGCTCGTCACTATGAAATTAGTACTTATATAAATATGTATGTACATGAGGTGTCTGGTGTCATTTGTGATCCTAAGATGCCGGTTAAGTTGAAGGATCAGGTCTTTAAGTCAATTACACTGGTCTACATCAAATTTGCCTTTTACATGAAAATGTACTATATTGATTATATTATTTGTATTTCACTCGCTGAAGGTAAATATATAAGTTAAAATGCATAGTTAGCTCTTATTGTGCATTTGTGCCATATATAATATAATAGCGGGTAGCGCGATTGATTTATCACATTAATAATCATAATTCAAAATATTTAGTGATTACTTGCGGAAATTATATTATTTCATATTTGTTTGTTACATCAAACGGTTTTGTTCAATAGTTAAAACGTGAACTTGTTATCGTTTTTTTTATAATTTTTAGTGAAAAATATGTATATTTCATTGTGTCGCGTAAATGTGTTAATAGTGCAGACAATTTTTGCTACATACGTGATAAGGTGGCTCATAATAACTAAAGATTCTCAATAACTTACCTAACGTTTAGAGACTGCTTACTTCCATTATTTTGGAAATAAAGTTAAAAACCAAGGCAAATCGTAGTTCCCACATTTTAGTTGCATAACTTATTCTACCACCTTTACATATTAAATTGGGAGTAATGAAAAACTTTGTAAAGACTCTCAACAAGGATGGACCAGCATTCAACTACCTGCGAAGTAAATTTCCCCGTATAAGCGACGCCAAAATAAAAGAAGGAATCTTTATCGGACCTGAAATAAGGGAGAGATTCTAAAAGACCAAAACGATTCAGTTTTACAGGGCTTTGCAAAAGAAGCCTGCGAAGCCTGGTTTTTGTAGGCAATAAAAAAAAAAATTATGTTGAACTTGTGTCCTTCAAAAGTATCAACAGTTTGCAATATGTCCCTAATAATTCATTTTCTTTATTCTCATCTTGATTTTTTCCCTTCTAACTGCGATAATGTAAGTGACGAACATGGTATACGATTTCACCAAGATATCTCGACAATGGAAAAGAGATACAAGGGCCGATGGAATGCGTCAATGTTAACGGACTACTGCTGGAATTCTAAGAGATACCCTTAACAGCAATTACAAAAGACAAACGAAAATTAAAGCGAAAATTTCAATTAAACACGTTTAAATATTTTATAAATATTTCTATATTCCCAATTTTATATAAAACGTAAAAAATAATAATAAATAAATAGGTACATATAGTTTTTTTATAATTTTTTTTTTGTTTAACATGTTACTAAAAGTCAAATTTTGAATATAATATATATTTCCAAAATAAGAGCTAATTAAAAAAATGGATTCGTGTTTTCGTATTCAGTAACCTCAAAGCTATATAAAAATATAGTATTCAATTGAAAGGCACACAAAAACTAAATTTTGTAGACCAGTGTTATTAGAACTGTTCTTTTCTATGGCAGTGAAACGTGGTTAGTACTTGAGCGACACAAGCAAGAGTTGCGGGTCACAGAGATAAAAATGCTGCGGTGGATGTGTGGGGTGACACGGAAGGACCGCGTCAGGAACTCCCGCATCCCCGGCAGCTTTCATATTCGTGACATTGCCGACAAATTGCAGGAGAGTCGCCTACGTTGACCGTACGGACACGCCTTGCGGAAACCGGCTATGTGGGGTACAAATGTCTGGCCATGCCGCCTCCGCCGGGCTCCGGCAGACGGGGAAGACCCAAGAAACCCTGGCTTGATGTCATAGCGGATGACATGCGTGCAAATGGTCTCACAACCAGGGATGCCAAAGACCGTCCGACGTGGAGGCGTAAGGTAAGGAAGGCAGACCCCGGACTCCGGTACACGGATGCAACCGGGACAACGCCATGTTGATGATGATGATAAATATGTATGTACATAAAAGCAATGCTGTCTCTTATTAATTTAAAATCAGCTTATTACTAATTAGACATCCACTTTTATTTTAATAAATGATTGAGAAGCATTTTTTAAATTGCGCCAACAGCCAAAAACAGTTTTTGAATAGGAAATCAGAACTATAATTTTATTATTGTAATAATATGTTTATGCATCTACTTTAATGCAATTTCCATGGTTCGGACCGAAGGCCGACTGACTTGCTTACAAACCCTTTTGAAGATTGCCCACGACTTTGTCCGCGTGGCTTAAAAAAAATGGTTTTGGTTTCGAATATCTATGAAATTTATTGACTGATTAAATTAATGTTGTATTGTAGGTATATTTTGCTTAGATAAGCTAAAATATTTACCGAGAACGCGCCACTGAAGAACTGGCAGCCGAGTCTGGCGAAGCACTACAGCAATCCGGTAAAGAATCACTTGTCTCGCTGTCGATGTGTATGGGCTACAGAAACAAAATTTTTAGTATAAAAATATCTACCATGCCGGTTATAGTAAGTCTCCAAAATAATAATTATAAAAAAGCCTAATCGTAGGTCTTACATAGAGAAAATCTTTGCATCTAGGAAACTTATATTTGGGAAAGTTACAATCAACTAAAACTGGATTAACTTGATAAATTCTCGTACAAGTCCAAAGATTTTAGTCCGATGTTGGTCTGGGACTTGGCCCATGTTGATCTGGGACAAAAAAAAAATATGCCAACTGTGGTTCTTGACATGTCGTAAAAGGCGACTAATGGTATATCGGGTTTTGGGTGTGTGATTGTGTAAGCAACAGGTTAGCCGCTTGTCACTACTTTTTCACAATTTTCAATCTAACCCAGCCCTGCTTTATTTTTGGCTAAATGTGGTTAAATGGGCATGCTGCCCCTTAGACTCTGCCTACCCCTTCGGGGTTTATGGGCGTGAAGATATGTATGTATGTATGTATGTATGCACTCGTAGAAAAAATATCAAGAAATCGAAGCCAAATGTGCACAATCTAGGAAATATTACCAACGTTAGGAATATCCATACTCTCAGATAACGTATACATATTGCATAGATCCTTGTATATTAGGAAATAGGGCCTATGATAGCGTGATTAAAACAGTACATAAAAAAGACGAGACATACATCGATCACATTATGCGTAAAAGAATACCTACTTCTCGGTTGGAACATTCTCAAGTTTTCACATCGCTACCCAAGTAACACACAAGCATGATAACAGTACTAATGCGACTCATAACACAGTTAATAGTTACGTAACATTTGTGTTACAGTTAAGGAAATAGCTAAATTCTGACTAACGTTGTATTACGGCTATTATAATTTTTTAAGCTTAGTAAAATTTGTATAATTTCGGCTTCTTTCTTAAGGCTTAGTAATAACTTTTATTCTCAATATTACACAAACGTTTCTAAGCTTACAGAGTTTCACATAGCTTTAATTTGCATAACAGTAAGCTAAAAGATAACAAGCTGAATAAACGTAATGTACAATACTATTATACAAACATTATTAAGCTTATTGCTGTTAAAAATGCTATATTCTGTATAAAGTACCCTCAGCAACTAGATGCTGAATAATAGTGTTAAAATTCGGTTTTAAAATGCTTGTATCTGAATAACAGCTTTAATATTATTTTGAAATCTTATAAGGTTCTTTATTTTGCGAATTATTCAGCTGCTGATAAAAAGTATTTTCTGGGTTCTAATTAAGCTTATATTGGTATAAAAGAAATGTAGACATAGTTTATAACTCTCTTACACATACTTCTATTCTTATACCGAAACTAGCAGTTTTAAAGTTAGTTAAACAGTATTTACACAGAAGAATGCTGAAAATTGCTTTATTTGTAGATATTTATTAAACGTTAGTTGTTGTAAGTTGGGCGTAGGCAGCATAGTGTTTAGTAAACTAGCTGTGGAAGAAAGCGGTCAAGCTAACCTTAACAGTCAAGTGCGATCGTACGTAGAAGAGTGTTCCGTACCCGCAATTTCATATACAGACTGTGTGGGTGACGATGATTACACATCTAGTGGAGATGAATCAGATGAGAATATTAACGAATTCAAAAATACGCGCGGTCCGAATCATTTTATTCTAGCGTTTTGTATTTGTAGTACATTCAATGCGGTAGTATAAATCTACCTTTTGTTGTGTCCGAGGTTTTGAATTTGTATAGTATACTCAAATTATGTGTCATTATGATATTATTAATACGTATCTTTAAATAAAAAAACTATTGTATACATACCTATCTATATTGTAATCTCAATGTCGAAAACGGCTCCAAGAATTTTCATAAAATTTAGTATGTAGGGGGTTTCGGGGGCAATTAATCTATCTAGCTAGGTTTAATTTTGTTTTAGGTTTCCGTTTATCTTTACTTATAATAAATCTGTAGAGAGGTCAATTCTGTACATGAAATATATTTTCAAAATAACTATCAGGGGGTGATTAGTGATCGATACTGATGCCAAAAATGCAATCAGTAAAATTTTTGTCTGTCTGTCTGTATGTCTGTATGTTCCTTTTAGAAACAAAGACTACTCGACGAATTTTAACGAAACTTGGTACAATTATTCTTCATACTCCTGGGCAGATAGTATACTTTTCATCACGCTACAATCAATAGGAGCAGAGTAGTGACGGGAAATGTTGAGAAAACGGGAGAAGTTACTCCATTTTTAAGCTTCCGTCGCGTGTGCAGCCTTAATGGTTAAAGTTACATAGAAATCATGTATGACGGAAATAGTCTATATAATATTAACCATAAACGCGGGTGACACCGCTGGCACAGCTAGTGTAGGTATAATATCCGTTTGTTTTCAGACAATGAAAAATTGCTACATTATCATTAGAATAGATGGGGAACCAGAAGAGACCTCGTTTCTTTTCCCTTTTTAGCATTTTAATAAGGTATGCAGTACATACGAGTAGTTAACTCAAACTAGACATAGGTACGTAAGTTGAAAAAAAAAAAACATGATTACCACAGCTTTTTTTCTAAATAAAACAAAATAAAAAAATATTTTACATCCTTTTTACGTTAGATTGGTATACCTAAATAGCTTTAATTCATTTGCTTAATTATTTTTTTTTATTTAAGTGAAATGATTGCATTATATAATAGTTAAATAATAAAGTTTGATCGATCACCTAATCATTTTTCCACGAAATTCTAGTTTTTGATTGTTCTGTTTTGAACCCTAATAAGCTGTTTAATAAAACATGTGAACAAATACTCAACTGTTATTCAGAAATTATTCCGCCATACCGCGCTTTGCCAAATAAAGGCTTAATATGTGACGAGTCAAAACTATTATTCAGCAGCAGCTCGGTAAAACAGCTCCGTGAGCAGCTAATAATCAGATTTATAGGAATCGCCATTATAACCTCAAAAAAAATTGTTTTTGGAATTGTTTTTACCATCAAATGCTGTGTTTTATTAATTCAGATACAAATTCGAGTATTATACATAAACTAATTATTACTTTTAAAACACTAAAATAAGGAATTACGCTAAAAGTTTTTTTTTGCCTTATTTCTGTCTTGTACATTAACTTATTTCTATCATTAAACTTCGATATTGAAGCGGCGCGTAAAACCAATAGTTACAGGACATACGTTATTGACGACAAAATTACTTGCGCAATATTATTTCACTTGTACAATAGCTAAAACTCGTATTTTTAAAAATTACTTAACAATTCCAAGTATTCATTCCGTCCACATTAATATCTTAATAAATATTAATTAAGTATGTCAACAATTTCTTTAAGGAAACACACATTTTGTTTGAAATAGTGTGGTACAAATGTGCTTATAGCTGAGTAGTTTTTGAATATCACAGCCACAAATATTTATCTGAATAAACATGATAAAACATCTGTGTATAAGTAACGACTGCCGTTTTTCAGGAGTCCCGAACATGTTTTCGAAAACCATTTTACCAACTAATAGATTCCATAAATGTTTTTCACTTTTATAATTTTCACCGAATGAACTGTAGACCAATGCACGTTTGACCAACGGATCGTTTGAGTTTTTAGCAGTACACCGAATGAATATTAGACCGTAAAACCATTGACATTATGTACAATTTCTGACTCCACTTTTGACCGCAGAAATCATCGATCAAAGAATATAACAAAAAGGCAAATTCATGAAAATATTTGTATCGTTAATAATAATATTCATAAATTCAATTTAATAAAAAAAATATGTATGTATATTTTTTTAGATTATGTATTTTTAAAGTTATTTCTGTATTCCCTTGATTAATCGATTCTTGTAGTTATCTAGTAGTATTTTTCTTTTCCGGTTGCAATATCAATATTGCCACATAATTTGTATATAGACTTCAGAACTGCACTGTGTAACACTAATCCAATATTTATTATTGTATTCGAACACGGTATTTCAAAAATCCATGTCATGTTGTTTATAATTTTAGTGAGGGTAGTTGTGAGAGATCATGACAAATGGAAGCCCTTCTAACAGTGTGGTGTGTTTTGTTTTTACGTCAATTACGCTGCGTGTAAAATTATTCTAGAATGAGTAACATCAAGTTGTTAAAGTCCAATCGCGGAATGAATATATTATTTATCGATGGATACTCGTATTATCTTATTAGACAAAATGATTTTACTTATTATTGGTGTTGCACTAAGAAGAAATCAGCAAAATGTGGTGTAAATGTTATTACGCACTGTACAGAACGAGAACATAAGATTGTGAGTCAAAATTTATCTCATGCTCATATTCCAGACCCAGAAAAAGAAATAAAATTGAATATTGCAGATTCTCTAAAAACTAAAGCAGTTAATTCAATGGACAACCCATCCCAGATTATACAACGCTGTATGCAAGATATCCCGAGTACCAGCGCTCCCCATGTACCAAATGCAGCAGCAATGCGGATGGTCATTCAACGTACGAGAAATAAAAATTTACCAAAAGTACCGCTGACCATTTATGATGTAAAGATTCCAGAAGATTACGCAATAATAGACAATGAGCCATTTCTTATAGGGCATTACAATTACAGAAATGAAAGTGTTTTGGTTTATACCACAAAGGGTAATCTGAAAGTATTGAGTACTGCTAGTTTTTGGCTAATGGATGGAACATTCCAGTGTAGTCCCAAACCGTATGTTCAGATGTACACAATCCATGCACAAGTAGGCACAGAAGTAGACTCAAATAAAATATTGCCTTTAGTATATGGCCTCCTTTCACATAAAACTGAACTCTGTTACACGGTTTTTATGGACATCGTGCGGTGTTACGCTTTAAATAACTGTAACATTACATTAGCACCAGAAATTATAATAACTGACTTTGAAATTGCCGCTATTAATGCTGTCAAAGTAGTATTCCCGGATTGCAATCACAAGCTTTGTTTTTTTCACTTAACTCAAAACATTTGGCGGCATATTCAGTCTGCAGGACTTGCAACGCGTTATGGAAATGATAGCGAGTTTGCTCATAAAATGAGACATTTCTCAGCTTTGGCATTTTTGAAACCCGAAGAAATTCCCGACGCTTTTGAGTTACTGAAAAAAGAAATCATACCAGAAGAGGCCAAAGAGGTAAGATATTTATTATCCACATACAAATAAAAGATGACTTTAATAAAGTCACAATAATAATTAATATTATTGTAATCCCACCAGAAACATAAATGTGAAAGGGTGCTAATAATACAACCATGACATTGTTTTATCTCTTCTAGGTACTGGAGTGGTTTGAGAAATATTACATTACTTGCAATCTCCAAACGAAGCGAAGGGGGAGCACAAGGATGACCATCACGAGGAAGACCCCAAAATTTCCACCCAGAATGTGGACAGTGTACGATCGATATGTGTCAAGTATTCCACTAACACAAAATGCGCTTGAATCTTGGCACAATCGTTGGAATACACTGTTGCACAGAAAGAGATGGAATATTTATCATACCATTACCGAATTAAAAAAAGAGCAAAAAAATACCCAAGCCATAATAGAAAGGATAAAATCATCCGAACCAATAGTCAAACGTAAACGCAGACTCGACACTCAAACAAGACTCAGAAGACATTTCGAAGAAAAAGAAAAAATAGACATAAAATCATTTTTGAGTGGTTTGGCTCATATTTGTTATATCAAACATTAACATGCACATCACGCTATTTAGAAGTAATATTTTATGGCTCAAAAGTTAATTATTTAATAAGGAAATGTTTTCTTAATTTGTACATTTTTATTTTGGCAATATTATTGAAGTACACTTTTGTATACTTATCTCGTTAACAATATTTATAATATCGAGAGTATTGTCATGTTTTTTGTTTCAATATAAGGATATGTATAAGAGACCAAATTAATGAAATATGATTACAAATAAATAAGTATTGTTTGTTTATGTTATTATATAAATATTTAAATAAATACTAGAACATAATGAAGAAATAAGGGTATTGATTTTTTTTTGTTAAAAAATAAGATCATTATAAAGATATCATATTATTATGAAAAGTTATTATATATATGATTTAAAAATATATTAACAAGTCTTGTTACTTTATAAATATTAAAATAATTATTTTTATAAACTTGCCTTTTTGTTATATTCTTTGATCGATGATTTCTGCGGTCAAAAGTGGAGTCAGAAATTGTACATAATGTCAATGGTTTTACGGTCTAATATTCATTCGGTGTACTGCTAAAAACTCAAACGATCCGTTGGTCAAACGTGCATTGGTCTACAGTTCATTCGGTGAAAATTATAAAAGTGAAAAACATTTATGGAATCTATTAGTTGGTAAAATGGTTTTCGAAAACATGTTCGGGACTCGTTTTTCAGACGTTATTAAGCTATGTGGACAATTACATTGCTACTACTCAGATTTTATATTGCTATTATTCAAATTAAAGCATTTAAAAGTGTGCCCAATTTGCTTGAATAAGAGCTGAGTACACGTTTACTCAGACATTAATCAACAGCTTTTTAAGCTTATCGCTCCCGGGTTTGCTGTTACTAAGACCTTATACTGCTATCTGTGTTACTTGGGTAGCGCTTATGACATTCATACATATCTGTCTTATTTGTATGTAATATCATTGAGGTATCCTATACCCTATTGCCACAACGCAAGCATGTGGATGACTGAATGAATCCTCAGCGTGTCGTGAGTTAGGTATTCGCTCAGTTATTCGGTTCGGTTATTCGCTCAATAAACGTTTTCGTCTTCTAACATGTAAAGTAAGTACGTAATACACTATGAACCTCACTCACCGCATGATCATCGGCAGCAGAGTCCGGCTCAGGGCCAGGGCTGGGGCAGGGGCCCGTCACGCGCATTCCATATATGCGTCCCGGGGGCAGGCTCTCCAGGGAAGTCCCACTCTCCACAGATGCCAGGTGCAGAGCTATCTTATCTTCAGCCGCTTGCTGCCGTTTCAGAGCCACCTATAGTCATATAGCATTATGTTTGGACATCTACAGGAAATTTCTACATTTAGAATCTTTTGCAGTTAGATTTTTTTTATTAACAAACATCGGTAAACTCAAAAATTAATCTAACAGAGCAGAGATTTACTACCTAAGGAGGCAGTAACCTAGTGGTGCAAAGTAAATAAATAGTAACTGTAATGCTTGACTCGAAAATCAATGGTCCGAACCTGGCTATAAAATCACTCCAAAGTTTTTTTTTTTTTGTTTCGTAAATAAAGGTCTGTTTAAAGCCTATAGATACCTATAAGTAAGTACAATTTCAGAAATAAACTAGATATCTAGATCTACACCTATTATTGACCAATGAAATTCAGGGTTCAGGTTCAGGATTCTAAGGTTTGTCGACAGATAAGAATTTAAATTCCCGACATTTTCAATATTCTCCCAAACATCGAAAGTAGCATCACCATCCTCCAAAGGGAAACCAGACAGTTTAGACATCCATAGTTGTTAGAATGTGCAGTGCACCGCTGAGCTAGTGGTATAAAATACATAGATTTGAATATTCCAGAGGTACGTGATGACGGATTTGAATTTGAACCCTTTAGTTAAGAGGCGCGCCTCCATTGAGCTACCACTGATCTTTTTACATCATAAACAACATGCAATAAAAAATATAAAGTCGCGTTTAATGTAGATAAATAACCTAATTCTGTGTCGACCTTGCCGTGATTTAACTGGTGCAAAGTAAATAGTAATTGTAATGCCACGTATCACAACAAAAATCTTAAGCTGATAAAGTAATTTAGCGGAAAATCAATGACAAACAGAGAGTGTTTGTGTTACGCCGCGCCGGGCGGTCACGGGGCCCGGGCCCCGAGGGCGTCCCTCGCGGAGACTTCATTGCTAGAGCAAACGAAACTCGATCCCGACACAAATCAAATCTGCTGAACCGCTGTTTGGAATTTATATCACTTATCGTGTTTCCCGATCGATATCAAGACACTTTTTCTGTCCAAAGCAAAAGGTGGTTATATCCAAACGAATAGATGCCTAGTACCTATTCTTGTTAGATATTCTTTAAACTCATAATTGTATCTAAAGCTTACGGTTGTAATGGTACCTATTGTACTAAATTTTAATATCAATCGGATTCAGCATAAGATCTAAATACTGCTGTAAATACTGTCAAACGATTTCTTAGCAATACTGCCCAAGGTGCCATTTTCATGCCATTAATTCGGCGAATATTATCACAATATAAGGCCCAGCACAGAAATCAATTTAGTATCTGAAGTATGAAAATCTCAATATTTTACAATAAATCGCTTCGTAAAAAAGTAGATATTAATAAGAAAATTACTTTAAGTATCTTTTTTTTACTGACTGCATGTAGGTATACGTCACTAAAAGCTCGTCGCGTCAAAATACCGTAGCTTTTTTAACCTAAATACGGCGGCAGTGGTAAATTCAGGATGAATGAGAGTGGTGGGACATCAGCGATGCATTACTGGGTGCGCGATCGATGGCTCATCCGGCGCGTTCGTAAACACTGCCACTTGTTCAAATAAACGAGACGCCGCATTAGCCCGGCTCGATTTCACTACATTAAAACACA
This sequence comes from Glyphodes perspectalis, assembly GCA_951394215.1. Classification (NCBI taxonomy): domain Eukaryota; kingdom Metazoa; phylum Arthropoda; class Insecta; order Lepidoptera; family Crambidae; genus Glyphodes; species Glyphodes perspectalis. Next base: position 8,180,401 of record OX596205.1, on the reverse strand, counting down.
TTAACGCCTCTAAATTGCATGTTATTTTGGAATTAGGCGGTCAATTTTATTTTAATTTACTCTGAAATACACAAGCTAGAGCTTGGACTTTAAAGATATGGATCAAAATTTAGTGCTATCGGAATATTTGATGTTTGTCATCAATACACAATATGCATGAAAAATATTTGAGTCATTTAACGCATTCATCGGAATATAAGTATATAAAAATAAAATAAAAACAGAACCAAGATTTAGCAAAAGATTATTGTTTTGAAACAGTTTTAAACAAATAAGTATATCTATATTACGAAAGCGGTTTTTTTATGGCACCCGTGACATTTGATGTCACATGTATAGCCACATCGGATCTCTCTGTCTAACCGACCACTTGAACCTTTGGTCAATAATCAAGATATCTACAGAAAAAAACTTCCAAATTTGATAACCCGTTCTATAGTAGACTTAAACAAATACTTACATAAAAACAAGTCATGCATATTCCCTATTCCGGACCTATTAGGTTTGGCCAGCGTAGCCGCGTGCGCAGTTATTGTAGGTATCTGTTCTGTTATGGTTTGGTGAAATTTTGGATCATGAATAGAAGTAGATATAGCACATAGACGCGCATAAGGCGCATAAAAGGCTACCTAATTGCAGCGCTGGTAATCGAACAAGAAGGTTCTAGACAAACACTAATATATTTTGGCTTTTAAGTACATATTAGACTGCAAATACAGGCATTTATATTAATATAATTTATTTATTTCCTCAGATAACAAAAATCCATACCTAGTATTTGTTAGTAGGTAACATATTCATATTATTTGCCCGCACGGGATGGCAATTAAACGGACCCATTACTCCGCTGTTCATCTAACTTCAAAAGTATTTTACCTGTGCAGCCATGATGCGCTGTCTCTCCTTGATAAGTCCACACTTGGGGCACTGGCAGTGTCAGTAAGCACAGACTTTCTTGTTCCCGGGAGGATGGAGATCAAACTGTGGTTGCGACATCGTACGTTTTGATAACCGCATTCGCCCGCTGTTCACCTAACTTTGCAATTTTACCTGTGCAACCATGATGCGCTTTCTCTCCTTGATAAGTCCACACTTGCAGCACTGGCAGTATCTGTAAGCATAGGTTTTCTTGCGCCCGCGCAGGCTGGAGCAGACCGTGGTTGTGACATCACACGTTTTGATAACCGCATTCGCCCGCTGTTCACCTAACTTGTCAAAATAATTTTACCTGTGCAACCATGATGCGCTTTCTCTCCTTGATAAGTCCACACTTGCGGCACTGGCAGTATCTGTAAGCATAGGTTTTCTTGTGCTCGGGAAGTTGGAGATCAGACCTTGGCTGGGACATAACACGTTTCAGTAACCGCATTCGCCCGGTGTTCGTCTAACATGTCAAAAGTATTTTACCTGTGCAGCCATGATGCGCTGTCTCTCCTTGATAAGTCCGCACTTGGGGCACTGGCAGTGTCTGTAGGCACAGGCTTTTTTGTGCCCGCGCAGGCTGGAGATCAGACCGTGGTTGCGACATCGAGCGCATTTTGGTACCCGCGCTCGCCCACCGTTCATCTGACCGAACAGAACGCCATAATACTTATTTTTGTACACCTACGAGTAGCTATTTTAATAGATTTAGACTAGCCACTGGGCCACTGATAAAAGACTAACCACGAAACCAAAGGGACAAACTACCTACTATTTTCGTGTCACTTTTATGAATAATTTTAGTAATATCTAGTTATCCTTTATCTAGCACTTACATATCTACTAAATTCTCAAAATTTCGTGTTCTACTTATGATAGTAGATAGGTAGATATATAAAATTTTCCAGCGGATTTCTTTTTTATGGCTTTTCCTTCAAATTTTTTTGAATACTTGTCTTACAACGTACGTACCTACACATGAAAATAAATCGATTTAGGTAAGAACATTTTAGTTCGCTTTGACGATTTTCATTTGTGTACCTAATCAAACAAGGTTGATATCTATTCAGTTTATTTGTAACTCTTAGGTAATAAGTTGGTAGGTATCTATCTAAGCGATCATAAGCAGCCAGGATTATATTCAAGGTTCCCAGTAGGTATTATTCCAGGCGCATTTGGTAGATAGGTATTTATAAAATATAATCTTATAAAGTAACTACTTACCTACACTTTATTATGATTATAATAAATAGATATATAACTAAAGATTAAGTAATAAATGTCGCAATTCCGATCACTGTATTATTTTTTCTTCCAGTAAGGGGCTATCATTCCATTAGTAGGTATATTGAGTAGATAAATATACTATATTTTCATCCGCAAAAAGTGGGTAGGTACAAGCTCACCTAACCCTACCCTTCCCGCGCCCATAATAAAGTACCTGAATAAATAAGCATTCTTAAACAAGTATTAGATATACTTAGGTACCTAAGAAAAATATTACATCTACCTATATGCTAGTTACCTACGTACGAACACTGAGTTATGTAATAAGGTAAGTATTTATTTTATCCAAAAAAAAATGTCCAAAAAATATAAGTAAGTACCTACCTATCTATCATTTACCTATTTTGGACACTTTATATTGTTATTGTGTGTTGTAGGTAGGTACCTAAAGTTGTAAGCATCAAATTAACTAGAAGTAGGTATCTGAGAAAGCACAAAGACACAATATAGCAGCATAGATTCATGCCTTCTACTTGAATACCATTGAAAAGGGACCTACCTTTTTTTCTGTACACCTTAGCAGAGAGAAATATTGATGCCCCTGGTTTAATCAAACACAATTTGTAACTTAAACAATGTATCTTAATTAGAATAAGCCGTAAATAAGAAATATCACTTTAGCAAGACACAAAGACATTAAAAATTAATAGATATATTTTGGCGAAAATTCTACAGACAGATACCGCCTACGCAACACTCCGCCTTGAAACTAATATCTACAAGAAATCGAGTGTTCTCCAAAAACGATAACACAGGAGGCGTAACAACACATCTGGAGTATCACAGTTGTAATGAGGCAATGTGAATTCTATTTATAGCAGCATAAGGGCGGAGATTGCGACGTGGTCCGGGGTACGAGACAGCATCCCTATCTATCCCGCAACGCCCAACTCTAGCTTTCGGCCAATAAGACATCGTCACACTCGGGATTGGTTACAATGGCAGAAAAATAAACAATGTTTTTAGAGTAGATATAAGTTTCATTTCAAATATATGAATGTGATCTGGTTACTAATGGTGTTTTTTTTACTTCAGTCTTCGCTTTATAGGTAGATAACTAGTAACTTCTTAATTCATAAAAAGCAGCTAGATACACTGCCAACATAGGTATGTACCTAAATAACTACTTAAGTATTTATTCTAAAACCATTGCGAGCACATAGAGCGAGATCCCAGTCACCTCAGACTTACCTACGTGATTTTAGGAAAGATGAAATTCTTAGGATCAGTAGTATACCTAACATAAACTTAGAAAGGAATGACTACTTACTCGCTAAGCTGAAAGCGGTACCGTTTTACAGGTAGCAGGTAGGTATCAAAGGTGGAAAAAAAATCATGCTAACTTACGTCAAAGTAGGAAGGCTGGTTCTTTTAAGTATTATTAACTAGAATATTTTAAAATATTAGTCTTTTAATCTTTTTTCATGTATTAGAAAATATATTTCTACTAGGTACTAGGTAAGCATATTGAAGTTAATTTATTTGTTATCTGAGAAGTTACGTTCTATATGAACTGTCAAAAAGAAATTCTTAAGATGGACAGGGTATAACTCAAGAGTAGAAAGAGATATTTACGCGTCAGAGTGCATCTCACTTGTACTTATGCGCTTGAATAATGCTCTAATGCTTTCGCGCCTTCTCGCACAGCGGAACTTTTAAGGAGTCTGGGAGGATGTTTGGCCCGTCTGATTTGTCTGGCTCATAAAAAATATTTTAAAATATTAATATATATAAAAACCAGCCTACCTACTTTGACGTAAGTTAGCTTGTTTTTTTTTCACCTTTGATACCCTGCTACCTGTAAAACGGCCCCGCTTGCAGCTTAGCGAGTAGTATTCCTTTCTAAGTTTATGTTATACCTACTACCGATCCTAAAAAAAATTACTTTCGTAAAATCACGTAGGGTAAGTCTGGGGTGACTGGGATCTTTGACTAATATAATTGATCAAGACTCTTGACAATGGTCATTGTTCGGGACAAAGATTAATTTTCTAAAGGGAAAAAACTTCTTTTATAAAAAATAATAAACAAAATAACGGTATGTAATGAACATTTATTTACTTTTTTTGAATAAGAAAAAAGATACATAGGTACATATGTATGCAGTGATAAACCTATATCTACCTACCTATTTCTGTTTAACTAACTGAGTTCAGTTCGTACTTAGTTAAGTCCTGATACAACTTTTCACAGGGCGGATTAGCCTTATTTAGGTATAACATCTGTCGCAAATTCTACGGGCCCAGGATCAGGTTTTTAAAGGAAGACACTCCTGAAGCACTTTCTTTTCTGTGTGTAGGCCTACCTAATAAAACAATTCTCTAAAGTATGTCGGAAAAGGTTTCATGAAGAATACCCTGGAATCAAAAATTTAAAGGAAAGGTACAAAAAATAATACTGACGATTTTAAAACTAATTTACTTTAATTATAATTCTTGCATTATGTAGTAATTCAACTACATGGTAGATTCATGAAGCTTTAAGAATCACCTATGTAAATTTGACGATTGATAAGCGGTTTCTTGAAGCCGACATAAATAAAGACATTTTGAATTTGAATACATTACTTTTCTTAGTATATTTAGGATATCTACCTACTTACCTACATAACATAAAATTTTAATTTAATTAATTTATAATAGGTACAAATTATGCAACTCATGTTTCTACTAAACACAAAATGCATTATGTATACATATAGTACCTACATGTGAGGGGGCGTTCAAGTATTACGTAATGCAATTGGGGGGGGGGGGGGGGGGTCTTGTTAAACGTTACGATGCGTTAGGACTACATGAAAACTAGAGGAAAACGTTATTGGCGCGTTACACAAGAGGGAGGGGGGGTCAGAAATCTTCAAAAATTGCTTTACGTAATACATGAACGGTCCCTGATCACATAATTCATACATCAAATTACAGCATTAACTTTTTTTTAATATTCAATTATCCATAATGAATAATTGTAATTATAGTTTTTTTTACATTATTATTACTATTTGCTGTACATAGCAATCATTGCCTTGCATTTTATCTAGATGCCTATAGGATTAGCATTTAATAAGTGTATGTGAATGCAATGAATACTAAATATGGATCAAAAGCTGAATAGGTCCAAAAGCATAAATAGGACCTATAAAACATCATCATTTAGAATTTTTTTTCTTTTCATGCTGTTTAGCTGCTTTCTTTTTCATGATTTGAAGACGCTTGTCAGCCGATATTATGTTAATATTCGGAGTAACTACTTTAGATGGGGATGAAGATGATGAACTGCTGGAGGAAATCTTCACAGGTGTTGTGGATCCAGACAAATGTGAAGGGGACTTGGAAGCTGAAGATATTTTGCTTGAGTATCCTGTTGCAAACCCTTGGGAAGATAGGCAAGAAGCACACTGCCAACCAGAGCCCATATCACTATCACTAATAACAGGTTTGTGACAATCCTGAAAAAGGAATTTGATATGAATAGATTGATTAATACTATTTACTTTAAAAACTTATTTTAGCTAGTTTCTTGTTCTTTCTGAAGTAGGCATAAACTTAGCCATACTAATATTATATAGAGGAAAGATTTATTTATTAATTGAATAGGCTCCGAAGACATCATATATTATGTATGTACATCAATATTCAGATAATGGGAATTAGTAAATCTTAGTCTAACATACTTCTAAAAGTAACCATATTTTTTTTCTTTAAAGGAAAGAACTATGCTAATGTAATTAAACTGTACCTGATGATAAAGTGCATGACAGGCATCACACTCTACTAATCGATTGCCAGCTTGCACAGCTATTTGCCGGCATACTGCACAAGTCAAATCTTCTTCCAACAGATCAAAAGCTAATTCGCCATCCATTACAGAACCATCGTCGTTTTCTCGCTCTGGTATTTGGATCTGCTGTGGACTCGGTTGCGGAATGGGAACAGTTTTACTTGCAGAGGATTTGTCATTTTTATGCTTAGTTCTGGGAGATCCCATTTTCTCTTCATTGAGATATTTCTTAGGCAAAGCATTCGCAAGAGTTTTTGAACTACCATGAGTTTGTTTGATAATGTCATCGAGAGTTAACCTCAATTGCTCTGTCGAGTCGGGTGCACTTGAATGCAAATATTTCAAACACAGTTTTATCGATGGATCGAAATCAATAGAAGACATTGTAGCAAGTTTTTGGTACCAGTCAATTAAAAACTATCAATTAATTTAATTGGTGTATGTAGAGAATGAAAAAAAAATATCGCAAGTAGCACAACACCACACATACAATTTTGATACCATTAATATATAATTGTACACTAAAACGGATCTGTAATAATATAAGTATGTACGTAGTATTAATATACTTTCTATACCATATCAACTCAACACCAATAATGGCAATAATATCAAATCAACACCAATTTTGAGTAAAAAAACATATCAAACAAATTGACAAAAACGTTCCGTATTATGCAGTTGCCTAAATGCCTGCTATATGCTGTCTCAGCTGTCTGTAGGGTATGTAGGTATTTTAAAAAATATTTTGGAGCTATTTTATAGATTAGTACCTTAAGTTATTAGGTACCATATGAAAGTTTAAGATAAAGAAATGTAGATATTTAAATATTTATTTTATTATGTACGTACATACACGTACCGATTTTTGAATAAGATTTTTTTTTTTTTCTTGACAACTACCGATTTCGCGTTTTGACGTTCGAGACAACTGCAGAAATAAGGGATGGGTAAGTGGAAATAAAAATCGACATTTATACATAACTAGATGTGCCAGCGGTGTCACCCGCGTTTATGGTTAATATTATAAAGACTATTTCCGTCATACATGATTTCTATGTAACTTTAACCATTAAGGCTGCACACGCGACGGAAGCTTAAAAATGGAGTAACTTCTCCCGTTTTCCCAACATTTCCCTTCACTACTCTGCTCCTATTGATTGTAGCGTGATGAAAAGTATACTGTAACCTGCCCAGGAGTATGAAGAATAATTGTACCAAGTTTCGTAAAAATCCGTCGAGTAGCTTTGTTTCTATAAGGAACATACAGACAGACAGACAAAAAATTTACAGATTGCACTTTTGGCATCAGTATCGATCACTAATTACCCCCTGATAGTTATTTTGAAAATATATTTCATGTACAGAATTGACCTTTTTACAGATTTATTATAAGTATAGATAATTATAAAGAATACATATAAAATACATGATTTTTTCTCGAGCAGCTTAATTATAAATTCGCATTTTCGAAATCTATGAAGAATAATACACATGAATAAAAAGTATTTTTTCTTTTATAAGCTCATAATAAAAGCACCCTATATGATTCAATTTGTTTCGATTCAATAATCGTGTTAGGGCCCAAATATTTGCTGTTACATCTTCATCTCTAACGTAACATATGGGTCTATATTTGATTGACTTGATATGGTGCATATAAAAAATCGTTTCAATTTGATATTTTGATTTATCGATATTTTTTGCCAAACCTGCTAGGTTTGGCAAAAAATATCGATAAATCCAATGTCAATGATAAAATTGAAATATGTGAAGTGACAGATCTAAAAGTTACTTTATCTATGCACTGACGTAAACGGCCAAGAATCAAAACAGGTGTTTTTAATATTCATATATTTGCTCTGCTATTGTTTCATTGATAACGATTTATTAATCACTAATAAAAAGTATAGTGCTAGTGTTTAATTTTACAATAACTTTTTTGTAATTGAAAAGATATTTGATAAAAGAACAACTTAATAAAACTTATCACCACTTCGAGTTAATTGATCTAAAGATATGTTTAAACCGGTAATATCTTCGGTGTTCATGCTAACAATTGTTAACTTTACCATATGTAGCGAACACTTAGGTCCAGATCCATGGGATTATAAGAAAGTAGATACGTTGTCTATAGAAATAGATAATGTCGATGTACCACCAGATCTTAGAATACCTGTGAAAAAGAAAACACAACCTACTGGTAATATGGCCAATGGAGAATGGTTTTTCAAAAGAGTACTCGCTATCATGTTAAACGGAGGCCAGACTAAGGTAAATTAATTATTAAGTTCACATAACCTGATTGTAGTGGCTTGGCACAAATATTTAAATTTTGACAGAATGTTATGGTTTGCTTTTGAGGAATGTTTACTATGGCTCCCTCATACAGAGAAAAACTATCTATGAAAATAGAATGGTAAAAGCTTCTTAGCCATTATATTTATATTTTTGTATTATTGAAATAGATTATATTGTGTTCATCAATATTTTAATTTTTTCAGTTTAATGATGACGAAAGTGTTGATATTTCTTTAAAATTAAGATTGGAACCTGAACGTTGGCAAACATTAAATGAATATACTAAATCAAACATTATCCTAACAGAAGATATGTTCCGTCGGTCAATTGCTTATGTAGAAGAAGCTATATGCAAACCTTCTGTATCGGAGAAGATATCAATGGCTTGGAGTGAATATGTGCAGAAATTTATCATTGATAACAAGGTAAACCCTGTATCTTGTATTATAGAAATTGCTTTGAAGAATATAACATACTCTATTCTATGCTGCTTAAGCAATGTGTTACAAAATACCCCATAAAAAATATATTTAATTAAAAAGCCAAAAATTTTGTCAACCCTAGTAGCTGTCATGTCAGGGAACCAGATAATTTAACAGAAAGAACTACATACCTATTTTACCTAATAATTGTCTACTTTAATAGTTTTTCTATTTTTCATTCATAAATTTTGTCTGAGTAAAACAAATGGAAAAAAAATAATAATAATACTTAATTTAAAAACATATTAAGATAAATGTTTGCTACCTCAATACAAGGATGTCATTATACTCAAGTACTGGCTTAAAAAAAAATCAAGTTTTCAAATTTTAAAAATTTTTGTTGTTCCTTTACTCTTTAATTTTACGGAAATAGGGTTTGCACATCAGTGAAAATAATAATATTTTTAAATTTTTTGGGGTATGTTATGTAGCGTTACTATGCTTCTTAAATATTGTGAATGGACTCGTTATAAGACCCCATTTAACCTCCTTTCAGCTTTATAGGTAATTTTGTAACACCCTTTATAGTATGAGGTTAATAATAATAAATGTAAAACTATAGTTGAGATTTGAAATGAAAATAAAACAAAGATTTCAAAATTAATAAATACATAATTATATTGATTTTGTATTTTTATGATGAAATTAACACACAAATAGCAGTTATTATAACTATACTGTACTCTAAATATTTATATTTGGCAAATTATGTTTCTTGTAATATTATTAATGTTTCATAGGTACTGAATAATCTTGCCACATAACCAAAATTTTTTCTGGTTTCAGACCTACATTGTTTGGAGTTTCGGAATTTTGGCAGGAAGTGGACTAGTGTTTTGGCTCTGGACACACATGTCACATAAACATGTTATCATACTAATAATACTTGCATTATATCTCTACGAAGTGATTATATCATACAAGGTATTGCACAAAATTATTAATGTCATACTATAACATTACAACTATATTCGTTAGCGGTGGAAAAATCAGTAACGACGCGTGGTGGGAGCATGGGGGGCGGTCCGCCCTGGGTGGCAAATTTTAAATAACAATTCAACTTTTAAAGACTTATTTAGTGAATCCGTTCTGGGTTTCAATGCCTGTAAGATCCTTGGCACAGTGTTACATAATAGCTTTTATGAGTAGTATAAATCGTCGTCTCGTAGTCTCGTATAAATGCCCTACAAAACTCTTAAGTTAATTTACTTATGGATTATGTAACAAAAATTTCAATAGAAAATCCAGGCTAATATCACTAAAATATTCAAAATCTGACTGACATGTTACAGAGATTTGCATGAACAAGCTAGACATATTAGCAGTATTAAAATTATTACAGAGTTTTAAACTAAAACTATTCTATTCCAGGAAGCGGAAAAACAAGAGCTTGAAAAATTCTTACAGGCTGTAAATAAATGTAACTGGTATTTCTGGAAGTCTTCTTGTGAAATTTCACCACCAGATCCAATTATTTTCATGAAACACATGAATCCTATGAAGATTGGTTTAAGGATGTTTACAACAATACTATCTGAACCCATGATTGCCCTTAATGCAGCAGTGAACACAATGGTTCATGATTTTACAGGTAAACAGTTAAATATTCTTTGCATATTTATTAAAAAAAATATTATTTTATGCTGCTAAAGGTTACCAACAAACATATGATTATATAGCCTATTGTCGTTAGCCTACGGTTTTGTACAAACTTGTATTTAAATAGTTAGTCTATCATGGTTACATATTAAATAGAGCTTTAACACATTGCTTCTTAAACAGATATTTATTTTATATTAATTTCAATATTACCTCATCAGTTAAACTAATCTAAATATTTTCTTTTTTACAGATAAAATGTGGTTCCCGTTTAACATCATTATACATGGTATTTTCATAATGTTTATAAACATAATGCTCATAGTATTATTAGTTATGATAATTTTCAACTATATTCTTAATATTCCATTTAATCTAAATATCTTTGGTTTTGGAAGTATACAAGTAAAGCAGCGTAGAAGAAATGTAAATTTTGACACTAGTAACAATAATTCTCAACCAATTGAAGGCGACAAGATTAGTGGTGCAACATTAGATAAAATTTTGGACGTATTTTCTCGTGCACTAGATAGCAAAAATACGCCAAAAAGTGCATTAAATGATATAGCTAGTTATGTCCCTAAACTTACCAGATCCTCAAGTACAGGACGGCTTCCTAATTCTTCATTAGAAAGTTCTGCTTTATCAATTTCAAAAGGGACTGCAAAGAAAAGAGCATCGCCTCCGCTTTCAACGAAAACGCGCCGAAAGCCATGGCACAAAGCCTTCATGTTCGGTGGGGGCGACAACAAATCTAGGGGTGAAGGAGAGAAAAACAAAAAAAACGAATGATGGTCTGGGGGTCGCCCGCTAATGATCTATTTTTTTTTTGTCAAGCGGAATCTGATACCAAGACTAGATAAAATCTAGTCTAATGCTAAATGCCTTTTTTATCTCATCTTCAATATTGGGGCTTGGGCCTCAATATTGAAGATCTGATGACATCAAAATGATACCCATCCAATGCGTTGTTTTTTGGTATTTTTCTATTACAATACTTATGTGAGAGGGTAAACTGTGATTACACGATGTGTTTCGGCCATGGAGCAAGTGCAAAGAGGAGTTGTTGTAATTAATATTTTCTATGAAACAATGCGACTCATTTACTGGGGGTGAGAGGCATTATTTGTCTCACTCCCTTCTTTATGTCCATCTACCTGCTAAAAGCACAAGTTTCGTATTTTTAAGTAGATTAATATTGATCTCAGTAAGTGTATGGTGTAATAGGGACGTACTCAGAATTTACCTATAGGTATATCTTAATTTTTTTAAAGATACAAACAATCTTCTTACAAGTTTTGTCTATTTAAAAATAAATATTTATAATCAAATAATTCTGTATAGCGAATTGGTAAATGACTACTGTTTTTCAAACACAAATTACCGTAAAAGGCTTCTAAGAATTATTCTTAAGGTTAATATACATTTTAGTCGTTACAGTCATTTCAGTCTACTAGTCTTATACATTAAACGACTGAGTCGTATTAATTATGACCAACAGCTACAGTCTTAAGTTTAGAGCAAAGTCGTGTAAAAAGACAATCTTATTACATACTAGCTTTGCCAGCGGTGTCACCCGCGTTTATGGTTAATATTATAAAGACTATTTCCGTCATACATGATTTCTATGTAACTTTAACCATTAAGGCTGCACACGCGACGGAAGCTTAAAAAATGGAGTAACTTCTCCCGTTTTCCCAACATTTCCCTTCACTACTCTGCTCCCATTGATTGTAGCGTGATGAAAAGTATACTATAACCTGCCCAGGAATATGAAGAATAATTGTACCAAGTTTCGTTAAAATCCGTCGAGTAGTTTTTGATTCTATAAGGAACATACAGACCGACAGACAGACAGACAAAAATTTTACTGATTGCATTTTTGGCATCAGTATCGATCACTAATCACCCCCTGATAGTTATTTTGAAAATATATTTCATGTACAGAATTGACCTCTACAGATTTATTATAAGTATAGATAAACGACTTTAAGGACTCGAGTCTCTTTCATCACTAAATGCTGACAGCAGACATATTTAAGTTACTATAAGCAGCAGACGAATAGGCTGACCTGTAAGCCGCACCCGCTCGCTGGCAGACTCACTGGGCTACGGGTTCCACCCGGTGGGTCCGACCGCGCCGAGGGTGCGCCGGATAGCGCAAGGGGAGGACTCTCCCAGCCGAGAGGCCTAGATTACCCCGAGCTAGAAGAGCTCGGGAGAAGATGCCCGGGCAATGAGCACCCCGCTCGAGGCCCGTAACCGCCCCCTAGGGGCGATGAAACCCGACGACGACGAATAGGCCACGCCTACTAATGTTGTAGACGTGATAACGTCAGGACCTAGTTGAGAATCACAGAGCCCAGTTGCATAGGCCGTCTCCTCTTTGTACTTACTCAGTAGTTTTGGCCTTTACGCATGAATAAGTAATACTTATATCTTAGTAAAAAGAGCTTTCGACATTAAACAACATGTCATGTGCCTGAACTCTTAAAGTGTGCTTGCTTCTTCTTTAACAATAGTCTTATGTAACATATAGGTACCTAGGTGGTAAGAGAAGACCCTTTTTGTTAACCTTGTATTGTGTGAAGGAATGATTAAACGCACTTGTACTGAATACCTAGTCTGTTTGAATATGTGATAAAAATTATCAAGTTTAACGCATGAACTCGTTTAATTCTTGGTAAATGCTTAGTTAGTGCAACAAACATAAAGCCTTTAAGGCTGCGCATTACAGTGTACGTAATTTAAGTTGAACACACGTAGAGCACCTATATATATGGACTGCGACAAGTCTGATGGGGCGGACCGTGAATGTGAGGGGCCCTTGTCTACGAGAAAGTTAGTGTTTAGGCCTCCAAGTAGGCCTAAATGGTTTTCTTGTAGCTGCCAGTGAAATTGCCAGTTTCAATTATTATTAGATAGCCAGGAGGTCCCTAGTAATACCTGAAACCCCTCATTCTGTTGGATTTGTATGTGCTCCAACTAGGGTCCTTTTGTACATGGGGCTCTAAAGCCCCTGTAATAGATCCGTTCCTTGTCATAATCCATTCCAAATCGCCCTTAAAAATTATATTTAACCCGATTTAATAAATTACTAAAAAATATCGTATATCTTTGTCATCATGCACACGCAATTGTCTCTAATTATGTTTTTGTAATTTTGTATAATCTGTGATACCTGTGTATTTATTAAAACTTCAATAGGCCAATAGAATTTTACATTTAAACCACAAAAGGCTACGCTCGCTCTCTGATTGTTATTCCTATGTAAGGGCGTTCAAGTATTACCTACGTAACATTTTTTTAATATAATTATTGTCATAAAAAGGGAATGAGCCGTCACGGGACGCCTGACAGTAAAAATTGAAATTATTTTATATAATTATTTATTAATTTTTTATATAATTTTACATTTTGAATATTATTGAAATTTTATTAAATTATTGAATTTATCATTTAATGGACTATTGGGTGTACCGGAGGGGGTGTACAGGAAAACGTTACGTTAAGTAATACTTAAACGGTTCCTAAGGACTATATAAGGCTAATAAAAAAATATAATTTATAAAAGAAAAAAGGTGGTAGCTACATTAAAGTTTTCGGTCCTAGTATTTGTAATGTGCGATTCTATTGGCCTTTATGATGAAATCACGAATTTGGTAATGCCTGAACAAAGTTATATGTGCAATAATATATCTACAGGATTGTATATAATGTAATAGGAAAGGTTTGATATAATTAACCATTTGGAAAGCTTATATAATTTTGTTTAAGCTGTATCGACCATGTTTTTATGTTATTTGTTGATATTAAAATAAACAAGTCATTAATATTTTACGTTTTATTTCGTGATGCCTTAGAAGTGTCACAAGATCAATTAAAATACAATAATAATAAATTTAATTTCTTCAGTTCATTATGCTAAGCTTCAACTTATACGGAGTGGAAAAGGGGCAGAAGGTGAAAATATATTTCATGTCTATCAACAGGTTCCGTGTCAATGTTGGACATTATTGGATAAAATATTGGACCATTCGATTAGGTTTGTTTCTACCATGCGGATTGAGCCTTCTTCTATAGTGATTACAATGTTAAATTTAAATATTCATTTAGATATGATCTTGATAAATATATTTTCTTTCAATATTAGGTATAAGGGAACCAATATTTATGCAACTAAAGTTCCGTTAGCTAGTACTGTAACAATATTTTATCTGGGAATGGAGTTAAACCTGGTGATAATAACCAATAATGAGTACCTAAAACAAGTTTAGCCCGCATTTCCACCATCTGCCTTCTGTATTCCTTACTGTATATAAAACAAACCCAACTGTAAGTACTTTTAAGCAAATTCTATTTCCAATTCAATTACCTTACATATACATTCTATTCTGTTTTGGTCAACAAACATTCGCAACCTCAATAAATAACATTTCAACAAAACAATATATTTACACTAGAAACATCACTCCAGAATGGATGAGTAGAATAGCACATTCATAGTAGGCACTTATTCTCACTCATCCCGAGCCAAGCTTTATGAAAAAAAATGAGGCGCTTCTATCACACTACTCTACTTCTATAGATGAAACCTAATCGCAATATGATCTAATTTCCCTATGCAGATGTGAATACTTACAGAAGTGACAGGTTCTTCGAAGTAACAAATTCGTTTTAATAACAGGAATGCCAATAGACAATAAAAACTATGAAGTACAATCACATGCACGATATTAACTTAATTTTCTCATTTCATAAAGCATATTTATTGTTGCATAACCACAGGGATGTTATCAAATTTTTAACCGACTTCAAAAAAAAGTAGGAGGTTCCCAAATCGACTGCATGTTTTTTTTTCTGTATGTAATTGTACTTGTAAATCTTATTGCGCATAGATGTACTTAACACTACCTACATCTGCCATTCTGTTCGACAATTGCAAAGGCGCCATACATGAATGACTTTTCTATGGGATCCTTCTGCATTCATGCAATGGTTTCAATATTACAATGAATTTAGCTTTTGACAAAAAACCTTGATAGGTTCCTAAGTGGGACGGCAGGAGCCCAAAGGGTCAATTCTGAATTTTTTTTTTACCGATTGTTTTAACCGTTCTGTGAATAGAACGTACGGCCGCTGGATATATGGAATGCCTCAAAAACCATTTTTTTTATAATTATTTCTTTCATTCTGCGAATATACGGCAATTTCAGTTTCCACTTAGAGAAGATAAGTGGTAACAATTTGTTTAGTAAAAGACTTTGTCATTTATTCATTAAAGAATGTGTTTTAATAAATTTAAGTAAAGTAAATTAACAACTTGCTATTGCTATACACAAAAACGAGCAACCTCAATAAATTTTAAATTGATGCAGCAAAATTAAAAACTTAGATACCTAAATAAATAACATAACAGTTACATGCAGGAATGTTCCGATGGAAAAACCACAAATCCTTATAATATAACATGAGCTTAACATACTGATTAATTGAACCTCAAATGGGCTTCTTAACGCAACATTATGTTATTAGGTCTGTAGAACCTTAACCAAAGTTAAGTCTAAAACCATTTTATTCGTAATGTAGCTTTATTAATTAAAGTCACAGATATCGACATTCTCATGCATTAAAATTTTCCTATTTTTATTAGTTATCAAGATAACTACGATTCGATTGCTAATGTAAGATGAAATTTCTATTATCTACTATAATATTATTGCCATATAATATAATGGGCACCATTTTGAAGAATTTTAGAAGCATTATTTATATAGGAGAATTGGAGTAGAGTGTATTGTTCAAGAAAGACGTCTTCTACAAGTGAATGTTGAAATGATAAGGCCCCTAAACGTGGCATTAGTAAGCTCATTGTTACCGAGATTTTTGGCCAAAAATTTGGTGAGTTATTTTATCTAAAAGAGATTAAAGTACTTTTAAATGCATTGAACTACATAGCTCCAATCACTAAATATCGACCATGGGATTAAGTTGTAAGTTTAATAATAAATAACTTGGGAAAAGTAGGTGCCTTCAAATGTCTGCTAAATCATTTACTAAAAGTAAGAAGTAGAGGCTATATTTTTCTGTTTTTGAAATAAATATGACCTATATTTATTTGCAAAATACAATCACAGATTGATTCAATATTCTTCGGTAGATTCAATATTTAGGTCCCTATCATATAGCCTCAATACCTACATAAATATAGAAAAGTAGCTGCGTATAAATATATTATGTACCTACATACAAACATTCATTACTGACCGGTTATTATAAATGTATTATTATTACTTTTCCACAAACTCTCACAGCAGCGCGATCAGGGGCATGGAAAATTCAGAGATAGTAAAGTATAGATTTAGTATCGTAAAGAATTTATAACGACAACAGATAAAATTAAAACTACGGTAAACTTACATCAATCAACATCAAACAACTTTGGTCCAGCTATAACAATTCAGTGTTTAACAATTTTTTTCACAATATACTTAGAATAAATATTAAGATTCTGCCAATAAGCAAATTATAACAGTACATACATTCAATAGTATGGTATAATCATTATATCAATAATAATGATGTAAAAATGAAATAAATGCATTTAAAACAGCAATCAAGGCTTACTGGTTTTATTATGTATGATATAAAAAAGGCATAGTCCAGGATAAAAATTCCTTACGTTCTGTAAACTACGATCTCTGGACCGAATAAACCTTTGTTGCCAAATCACCCAACTACAGCCTACGAAATAAGACTTCTAAGTTGCAATGTTACCGTATTACACGTATTACCATAATTAAATACGTCACTAAGTATAAGATACGCGATGGTTATTGACTAGTTAAAACTTTATATTATGGACAAATCTAATTGGATATGTTGTGAATGATATTAAATAAAGTGCATTATAAACTAGCGACAGCTACTTTAATAATAATGACTAGATCGTTATTATAGTGTAACATGGAATGTTTCCAATGCAATGATGACGAAAATATAATTATAAAATCAATAAATTGATTAACGTCATTGTGAGAATTTTAGACGAATTGGTAGGCGTGCAAGATATGTAAGATCCTTGAACAGATGTATTTTAATTATATGTTCAAATAAAATTGGACCTCACATATAATATTAAACCTCCTTAAATGTAATTAAGTTGAATGTAAAATATTGATTAAAACTTTATTACACTGCCCCAATAATGTTAAATGTGCATATAACGTTTTTTAATAATAAAACATGACTACAAAGTCAGTATCAGATTAGGCAAAATTAAACTATAATACTTATACAAATATGCAATAACGAAAATTATGACAATTTGGCACTTTTAGCAAATTCTCAAAATGACGTACTTACTTAAATGTTTTTAGTTGTTGATAGGTTAGAGTTTGTTATTAAGAAAATAACAAAACAATATTTATTTGATCCTTCAAGAAGTATCAATCAGACACAACAGTTTTCATATAAGCAAGTCTTAACAGTTCTTTTTTTACCTACTGTTTAAAAATTTATATTTTAAATGATTACCAGGCCTTATTTGAATTTCATATCATTTCAAATCATTATTTATAGTCAAGAAAATACATGTTGTCAAAATCAGCCATCGATTGATAAATTATAATCTGCTTAATATTTTATCCCGATGTTAAAAATCAAACAATTCTTGGGATAATTTTAACACGGATCTATAAAAGAATACATTTTAAGGCGATTCAATTAGTATTTATGATGTAAAAAACTGCTTTAGACAGTGAAAGGTCTAAATGTAATAAACTATGAACTATTGTTTACTACTTACCAGCATACAATTGATAACAGTTAAGTCCTAAAGACTTAGTTTCGTTGTATTTCACACTAACAATATGGATTAATCATCATGTCTTCGTGTCACGTCAGTCATCATCAATTATGTAACTAGTGTAAATAACTTAATTTATAGCAAAATATGCTTGCATTTGATGAATTTCAAGCTTTATTTTAATGAAAATTAATATTATTTAAAAGGCATAATAATATTTTAGGTACTACTATTTTCATTAAATACAATAAAATATACTTATGACTAGACTGTGCTGGAATTTCCCGGGAGATAATTTAATGACTAGAAGTAAAATGACTGTGTAGTATTTCAAAGATGGTGGGTTCGAAAATGGTATTAATCTGTTACCATATTACATAACAAGACATTTTTCCCTACCGCTAGCCGACGCTTCACCCCCATCCTTCACTACTTTATCTTTCTTTTTCTTTCCTTTGCCATCAACTTGCAGGGATACATTTCGGTTTTTCTCCATATTTAACAGCTCCTGTAAAAAAATCAATATATTATACCTATTTGCTTCAGCAATATTTTTTATACAACACTGGAAGAGCACAGCGTTCCTAATGGTATGTGGTCACCAAAGCCTACAGCTTGCAACACAGGGTGTCAACACACACTCACGCATGTGTATTTTTTTTTTACTCCACAGAGCCGACTGCCAAAGTCTGGCAGCTTTAATTAAAAGCCAATGTATTCTCAAATAAAATATGAACATTTTTTAAGGACTCACCTGGAAAAGCTGTGTAACATTGTGATTTGTTTTGGCAGATGTCTCCATGAATGACACACCCCAAGTCTGAGCTTGAGCTTGCCCCTCTGCTGCAGATACCTCTCGTATTTCAGGGCTCTCATCGCATTTATTTCCAGCAAGCATTACAGGAATATTTGGCAGTTCAGCACCTTTGATTTCTTTTATTGTTTGCCATATTGGCTTCAATTCCTCTAAAGATTGTCGACTGCTCACGGAATAAACCAGTATGAATGCATGGCCCTGGAAGATAAATTTACAAATTTACTAGCTGACCCAGCAAACATGGTTCTACCATTTTCCATTTACACAATGTTCCATCTAGCCCAGCCCAGTTTTATTTTTGGCTGAATTTGGTTAAAGAGGCCTGCTGTCCCTTTGACTCTGCCTACCCCTTCGGGGATTATGGGCGTGAAGTTATGTATGTATGGTAGTCATTAAAATCCGTGCCGTCTCAGAGGAGTGAGACCACACAACACCGAAAAATCTTATAGTTAAATCTCCATATACTCAAATCTCCATTTTATCATATGAGAATATAACATAGAACTACTTCTTTTCATGTAAAATAATGACTTTTTCTGAAATTTATTCAAATAAACAAAAGCGTTTTCATTCATCTGTAAAAACATAAATATTTTTTTTAATACAGGTACTTACTTAAATTTGCATTGTATTGTGTATGTGCACACAATACCATACATACCATGTATTACCCATAACAAGATAACATGGCCTTTGAAAAAGGGGTTTAGTGTATAAATTACTTTGTATAATTTGATTGACCTTTTACTACCAAGCTTTTGTTATATAGTTGTTGCTCCAACTCTTATTGCCACCACATGAGATTTCAGACTTCAACCTTTGTATGGAACATCTTCCAAAAAAAGCTCGAAATTCTAAATTAAAAAACTAATGAACTAAAGCAACTTGTATACACATACTACTGAAAATATTATTACCTTACTGATAGATAGCCTCTGCATTGCAGGAAACTGATGAGATCCAGTTGTGTCTGTGATTTGTAGAGTGCATATTGTTTTGTTGCTGCTGATGACCTGGAAAACAATAAAGAACAAATACTCATGTTAAAACTCACAACACCTCTTTGCACAAATATGGGTAAAGGACTGTACAGGTGGTCTCGATTTCCATCAAGCTGTGCATGGTTAACAGATATACAGGCCCTATACCTATTATGCAAAATGCTAGTATAAAGTTGTGTGAACATCCTGACGCTAAGATCAACTTAATCTCATAAAAAAAAAAAAATTGTATTTTGTCTCATTATGACGACAAAATATTTTTTTTTACAAGGAAAAATTTTTGTTTGTAGTTTGTTTGGTCTTTGATATGTACATATTATTATTAGCAGCATTTAAAACACTTAATTCCAATTAAAGAAAAACATCTTAACTAATAACAATTTGTAAATTTTATTACATACAACAATGTCCCATGTTGATCTGGGACAAAAAAAAAAGAATGTGCCAATAGCATATTGTAAAAGGCAACTAATGGTTTACGGGTTTTTGGGTATGTGACTGAGTAGGTGACGAGCTAGCCACTTGTGACTCCTTTTTCACAGCTTTCCATCCAACCCAGCCCACTGTCCCATATTGGTCTGGGACTTAAAAAGAATATACCAACTGTGGTTCTTGCCTAGCATGTTGTAAAAGGCGACTAATAGTGTATCGGGTTTTGGGTGTGTGATTGTGTAGGCGACAGGTTAGCTGCTTGTCACTGCTTTTTTACAATTTTTCATCTAACCCAGCCCGGCTTTATTTTTGGCTGAATGAAGTTAAAGGGGCATGCTGCCCCTTTGACTCTGCCCACCCCTTCGGGGATTATGGGCGTGATGTTACATTTTACAACAAATATACATATATTGTATCAGTTGTATGTGTGCACATACAGCTTTATTTTATTGGTTGCCAAAAACTTGCTATCCACCATGGATCTAATGGCCAAATCTTATAAATAAAAAATTTTACCATCTGATTGAGATTTGATCTCTCAGATTGTTTGATTTTTGCCAAGTAATAAAATGTGAACCAATAACATTCCATAACAATAAATTATTCATAAAAGGGGGAGCTCAACATATTATAAGAATGTTGTACTTAATATCCATTGGCTTTCTTCCAAATAACTATGTCAGGGACTTTGGCAAAATTTCAATAGACACAGGGTAACTTTCACCCTAATAAATAACATCATGACAAAACAGAATTACTACCAGTTTTCCTATCTGTAGATGTAATAAATTACTTTTAGTGTGCAATTTCACATTATAAGCCTACCCTCTGACCAAAATATATTTAAAAAACAACAATTTAATACAAAATTATTCTTTATTCCACTTTCGTTTAGTTTATTAAAACATGTTTTCACTTTGTATTTAGATTAATAAATCAGTGCAATATGCCCCATAAATATATGTATTTATTATTAACAAGTGCAATGCACTCAAAATATATATTCTACTTTACTTAACATATATGTGAAGTAAAATATATATTATGTCTATAATGTAGACACAGATAATTTATACAGAACAATGCTTAGGTACCAATTGTTGACAAGATATTCTGATTATCAGATCGACATGACTGTTTAATCAATTCGCATATTCAAACTAAACTCAAACCATAGCCCACTGCTTTACTACAAACAAACACAATTAAAGGTAACAGGCTTAGATATCAAGACTTTATTAAATAATATAATATTCTTACTTGTCTATAAGTGTCTTCGATTGTTGGTATATATGACTCTCTAAAGGTTCCTTTCACAAATCTCAGCACAAGAGAACTCTTTCCTACTCCACCCGCACCAAAAACTACAACCCGGTAATCATTACTTTGCTCCGGCATACCGTATTTTTGTAAATTTCAATTTCTTCACCAAGTTACAATCTGTTGACTCCAAATAGAAATGAATTCAGAGCATTTTATCTGTTTAAAAATTATTACAGTGCACTGAGATACATAACTTTATTGGTAGAATCAACACAGATATTGTAATTTGTGTTAAAAACAACACATTCCCATGAAATGTATAATTCACAACGCCCAAAGATGCATTGAACGGATAAATACAATGCAAGTAGAAATACGAGAGAGAGACGACAGAAAAGCACAGATAATAAGACGTCAAAGTATTGACAGCCAACTGACATTCAAATTATACACAGCCACAGATAATACTTGTATCACATAAAAGTGTGATGATACCTTTTTAGTATGTATACTTAATGATCGATGTATGTACATACCTATTTAAAAAAATATTTGAAGGTTCTACTTCAACTTTAACTAGGTGGTCTAGGTCTATTTTTTACTACAATATATTATATTGATAAGATAGGGGCAGAGAGACAGTTGATTAAATAATATTAAGACAATATAGTGCACACAAGTGCGCAAAAAAAGGTGCACTCTCTATCTTCCTTCACTCTCATAGTCCGGTGAGATGGCAATTCGTCATGAACGGAGAGAGATCAGACATAACATGCTTTCCGAGGCACGGGGGTGATTAAACCACCAACTTCGAAGCTCCGAACTGTTACAAAATAATTTCAATAGGTATTGAAATACCCAGCCACATTTTTTAGCCTGACCCGAAAATCACTAGACCAACGAGGCAGTTATTAGGATAATAATACATAATTAAATATTTATATATATTTTACTATTCATAAGAGTAAATACAGACAAAAATAGATACGAGTATTACATACCTATTTCTATAAATACAAATAATAAAGCATTTTTGAGAAGTCAAAACGTCAATCGGTAGACATGACCAACACTGCAAGCAGGTCTTTAATTTTATTGCATTGTGGGAGAGAGAGGTACGGGTTAGAAAAAGTTATATTTTTTCCCTGTGGTTAGAAATTACAAATGGCTTCCGTTTTCAACTTTCGGCTATCCTAATTCGTTGCTGGCATGGTTTTTTAGTCAAGGTTTGTTAGTTTATTACGTTTACTCCAATTAAATTACTTTACGCTGATAGTCTGAGTTGCTGCTGTAGTTAAATCTGTAATCAATACATGTAACCTTTTTTTATAACGTGCCGGCCGTAATATATATTTCGTGTGATTTTTTTGTTATTACGAAGATTTTATTACAATTGTTCGTGGATTGTTAGCTGTAACTAGTCGAAAGATATTTTTCCCTGAGAAATATTAAGATATATAATTTTTCCAGATCATTAATTGGCAGAGACGAACGTGTTCGATCGAATCGTTATTTACCGTCGTAGCCGTGACTTACAATCATGGGCATACAAGATTTACAAACATTTTTAGAAAATGAAGGAGTAGGAGTTGATTTATTTCGTATTGCTAGAAATCAAGCGGGTGGATTTCGATTGGTGCTCGATGCTGAAGGTTGTCTAGATCGTCTTTATGGAGGATTTTTTTCAGGTAACAATAATTTTAAAACATGAATATATTGATTGTGTATGTAGTGGAATGATTAAAGTGTAACACTTTATTTATATTTATTATTTAAATTTATAGTTTAACAATTTCAAGACCAAATTTTATACATGGCGAATTGGCCTTATAACTGAAGGTACTATGAAATAAACAAAGGCAAAAAATGTCTTTAAATTCTTAATCCCAATGGAATATAAAAATAAAATAAGTATAAAAGTTGTCTCTTCTTATAATCAACACTACTGTAAATTATTTTAGACATCTTTAATTGGACTGGTACTATATACAAAATTCTATATACAATTGAGTGATTTTTTAGACTGGGCCTGTGGCGGTCAATGGGCTCGTTGTGTTCAGTTTTTGACGACCCTAGCACAGGCACTTGCTGAACACCAAGTGCCACTTTGCGTCTGCTTCAATGGTGCTCACCCCACCCCACCAGCTACACCGCAGCATTGGATACAAACCCAGGCAACTTATAGGCAGAGGGTTAATTCTGTTAGTATTTTGTTTTCCATAATTTAGTATTAAAACAGTTAACTACCTATTAATACTACACTGTAAACATCCTTCTGTAAAGAACCTGATGAATGTTTTTATAAATTTGTCTGCTCATAAAAAGTCTTTAATATGCCTGAAGTACAGATATAGGAAAGATAATTATTTTAAATATATTTAATTTGAGAGAGCAACTATTTAAGAATAATTGAATGTCTGAATGGGACATAAAACACCAAATGTGGAATACATTTTTAAATAATTTAAAGATGACGCGAATTATACTCAGTTTAAACCTTTAACACTCATTGTATGTGAAGTGCATGTCCTTAGTTCAATAGTTTCTATTATTCATTGAATTTCTTTGAAAATTAACTTTATTGAAATGGAATTTTAAATTAAAAGTACTACTAAATAATTAAAAATGTGATGATATGTTGTTACAACTAAGGTCCTAATATTATAATAGCACACTTAAAATAGATAGGTTTATTATATTAGTTTATGATGAAATTAGTATTGATCGGTATATGACTAAAAAGTCAATATATTACAGGTATTACGCCACATTGTAACAAAGGGCACTCCACCACCAAAAGTATGGTGGGTACCACCCACAGGACTGCATTCCTGCTTGAGGACTGCCTTGCGATACCTAAACATCCCTATTGTAAGTTTTATAATGCACAAATTAATTTAACTATTAAATAATAATACATTTCTATAAATATTTTCATTACCCTTAACAGATGGTATCTTCTGATGACCACTGTCAAGAAGTTGTTGGTCTCTGCAGAGAAAAATCATATGCTGGTTTGATGGGTTGCTCTGGGGAATATTTAGTATTCCAGCCACCAAGGTACTTTAGTTCATCACAGCTGAAGCTAACATACAGGGTTAGTACCTTTGTAACTTAATGTGAACATTTAGAACAACAAACTCCACATGCTTTATCTACATGGCTCTTCAAAGAAAATTAACTTGTCTTAATTTTATTGTTATGGTTTCAGTCATCTTTGGAAACAAAGGAGTACATGGTACATGAATTACCTAAAGTTCTAGATGTGCCACAAGATCGACTTTGCCTGATGGCAGCCTTGCTTGGTGGGACCATTCTGTCTGAGCATAGTCTGACAGATTTCTATAAACGCATTGGGATTACACAGAAAAAGGTATAGTATAACAAATTCACATAATAAATGTTGTTATTGTATTTTAGTGGTAAAATTTTATGACACCTTGTTTACATTTTCCAGCAAGTACCACCTGAAACATTGGTTAAGAGTGTGTGCCAATTTGTTCGCGATCTACCGTCATCCGATGTTGATGGTGCTTGTATTGAAATATTTGGTGATCTTAACGATTTACGTGCTGCCAAACTCAAACAGGCTGTTCAGTATTATTTAAATGGTACCAAAGATGGGTTCCTGAAATACAGGACAGCTTCAGGTAAGATTTCGCCCATGATGTAGATCTAAGCGTGTCTTATTTCCTTTCTGATGGAACGTTTTTTTCAGGACGCCGCCCAAAGAACAATAAAAAGAACCAAAAGCCCGAAATTAGTCCTCAATCGACTTCTTTGGATTTGGACACTTCCAAATTGGCTTCGGAAAATTCTGAACATGAGGTTTATTTTATACTTACTTACTTCATCAATTAGTTAAATCGCTATGGTCATCCACGCCTTTTGCACTTCATCATTAACATTGGCATCCATTTTTATACATTGTCCATCTTCTTGCATGGTTCAAAATTTTCAAAATTGTCTCAGTGCCGTGTTAACCTACCTATTCCACTGTTTCCCTATTTTATTTTAACTTATATTGACACCTTATATTTCTTCTTTATTTTAAATTTGTTTTGTCTCCTGAGATATTTATTTTATTTAAACACAAAGCACTTGGGATAGCTGAAATATTGCGAAACGAATAAATTACAGCAAAAAGGCTTGGAAGATTACAAATTGGCAACAGCGAACGCGTCTATGAACGCTGACTTTAACATGGACGAGCACGCGGGCGAGGTGCACGGCGGCATCGCGAGCTTGTCGCTCGACGGCGGCGACGCGGGCGTCATCGGCCAGCAGCCCAAGCCCGCCGACAAACACGAGAAACCGCAAACTGCTGCCAAAGAGGTGTGACCACACGACTCATTCACGATTACAACGATTGTTTCGTTGCTAATGTTTCGTCTGCGTTTACGTAAATATAAATATCCATAATTTTGCAAGAAATTACATCACGAAATGTTTAGTTGACACCAAGAAAATATTGACATACATTTTATTAATTTTCAAGACGCAATGATTCCATAGGTTTCGAGTTCCGCCCGTTTGAAATTCGGTCTGTTAAATAGAGATAAAAAGTTCTTTAGCTCTTCTTTACAGTCAGCATTTACTAAAGTGGTACCATGGAACCATTGTTTCAACAGTCGATAAAAGTATGGCAACAACCGGTGGTGTCAGATACCCTATTATCAATGCTAAAATAAGAAAATTATTAGCTGTAAAGAAACGCGTGCAGGATCAACGTACCTACAAGAGTGGTGATGATCGCGCACACGTGATTCCAGAACCGTCAGATGACGGCTATGCAGATGGCGAGCGAGGACAACTGCCCGGCGGCGCCGTCGGAGGTGCTGCGCACGTGCGCGGAGCGGCACGCGCGCGGGCTGATGCACCCGCAGATGCTGTGCATCCTGACGCACCGCCAGCTCACGCTGCCTGTGCTCATGGAGGACGACCACCACCGCGAGATACCTTCGATACATCACTTCTTCCGCCCCGTCAGGCAAAACGTCTACGCTATTTTGCATAATATGCATCACCATCGTTTTATGGCTCAGAAGGCGAAAGGTAGGCCCCCATAAAATATTTCACGGTTTTATTAAGATGTATCTTTGAAATGTAAAGATTCTATTTAATACATATTAGAGTATAATTTGCAAAGTAGTAATGTGTCTGGGTTTCTAAAATATTTATACTGATTTAATCAGATATTCAAGTAAAAGGGCGAACCTGTCTACTAATTGGTGGTGTTCAGAATGTTAATGAAATGGGTTACTAAACTAGTTAGCTGCGACATCTACATCATACTATGAAGAGTAATTCTTTTTTTTTAGAAGATGGCCAGGCCACAACGTCTGCGAATAATGATCGACCATGTACGGTCCAGATTGCCGAGTGGATTTATTCACGGGTGAATCCCGGGAAGAATGCGGAATTGGTGCCTGGAGTGGTGCTGGATTGGCCGGTGCCGACTGTACAGAGGCTTTGGTTCGGGTGAGCTTGTTGAAAACGATACAATTAGGTTTACTAGATATCTCTGTTTAATAATTTTCCATCTAACCCAGGTTTTGTTTTTGGCTGAATGTGGTTAAAGGGGCCTGCTGCCCCTTTGACTCTGCCTACCCCTTCAGGGATTATGGGCGTGATGTTATGTATGTATGTTGATTTTTGTGTACAAATTATTCTGAATTAATAAATAAGTACACATGAGACAACATACATTGATCTAATTTTAAATTAACAAACATTTTGTCACGGTAAATATCTTTACCGACATACTAATTTTATTTTCGCCACCCCCGAGTTTGTCCATATTTTTTATCTCAAATACCTTATTCGGTATTTAGGATAAGAAATATGGTTACAAAAGATAGCTGAATCAGCGTATTCCTAATTAAAGCGTGTACCAACGAACAGATTGCATCTAGCTAGTGAAGACCTATATATAATTAGCACACCAATGGCTTGGCAAATCCCAATACTATTACTGACAATCTGATATGTCAGATTCTTAATGACAACTGACTACGTAAACATGAAGTTGCATTGTGAATTTTACTCTAAGATAAATCAATTCTCCAGACTGGCACACCAATTCCCCAGTTCCAAACTAAGTGAACAGATACACATCGTTTATAAACATCCATGACTCGAGTACAAATGTCCATGTTCATCACACGAAACATTTGCCCCTAGCGGGATTCGACCCCGCTACCCTTGGTTTCGTGGCCATAGTCTCTGACCACTCGACCAACGGGCCTGTGTGTTACGCCTTTACCATGTCAACGTATAATATCTGCTGACCGAAGAGTGCGTGTAAAGAAACAGTTCAAGTACTTATAGCAGCGGCGGCAATTTTTCCAATCAAGCGAAAGATTTAGAAGAGTGCGCGTCCAATGCGCAAGAGTTTATGAAGGTGTAGGTACGCGCGCACCGTTAGTGGCGAGTATTTGGGTCGGCGCACGCGCCCGCTACAGTATGCCACGGGCGGGCCGAGGTGTAGGCTGAAGCGATTGGAACTAATTATAAAGAGAAACATAGACCTTATGATCAATTGTTAGTTACGCAGTATTGTACACAGTATATCACCGACGAAAGCCATTTTCATCCCCCATGGCCTACGGGATCGCTGGTCGCGGGTGAATTAGTTATGTGTAATGTACGTAATATCTCGGCGTTTTCGGATTCATATGTGGCCGGTACTATGCGCGTCACTGGCTGCCATATACATTACTCCGTTAACGCTAGTCGCTTAATTTGTTCTAAATTCACGATGAAGTCTGATCATGAAGCAGGATTATTATTATTACACAAAAGGGCTCATAATTAGCCAGGCAGATAAAAATACCAAGTCTGATGTAATCCAATATGGCAATGTCTTTTAGAAATTAATCAACCATTTCATGAATAGTAAATAGGTACCTAATTATATTCTTAATTGCATGACCTGTTAATTTTCTATGACTAATAAAAAGCTGGTCATATTTAAAATAAATTATGGGCGTGATGTTATCTATGTAAGTATTATATTCAATGTAATGTAATTTACTGTATTTTCAGAACCGCTCAAGATGACAAATGTCGCCGCATGCGCGCATTCCTCTCA
Organism: Glyphodes perspectalis; assembly: GCA_951394215.1. Taxonomy (NCBI): domain Eukaryota; kingdom Metazoa; phylum Arthropoda; class Insecta; order Lepidoptera; family Crambidae; genus Glyphodes; species Glyphodes perspectalis. Next base: position 8,151,621 of record OX596205.1, on the reverse strand, counting down.
TGTATGCGATCTGATACTCCACTTATGCTGAATACATCTTATGTTCCTCAACATCTTCTGATTCTGGCTACGGTGCTAAGGTAATATAACTTTCTTTTTTGTATACTATTTGTACTCCAATAGTAGATAGGAATAGCATTTAATTAAACCAAAAACATTGTTTTAGGTTCATAATGACATCTCAGATCCAAATTCTGAGACGCCAGGAATTAGATGCGTTCTTGGCTACAGCTTTCTCCAGTGATCTCATGAATGCTCTCCATCTGCAAGAAATGACTGTAAGCTTTGCTTGATGTTGTTATAAGTTTATGAATCCAATTTCACTCCCAATACTATGTTAAACATATTTGAATAATATGTAATAGAACATACAACACAATGTAACACACTTGATAAGTGCATGGGGTACACAAGTTGGCGGCTGTCGTTATCTCTTCTTCTTAAGTTTGATGTTGGTTTATTACATACCATAGATAACAAATAAATAAATATACAAAGAATACAAACTGCTAGCTTTTATGGCGCTAGCATTTTGTATTCTCATTTTGGGGTCTTTTTTTTTTTTTTTTAAAGTTATTATCCAGCCTGTCTACCTGAAAATACGTATTCTTATTGTCCTAACTTACCATGATATTTTTGGGTGGTGATGGCGTGATGACATGATATGTGATATATTCTTTGACCTATAGAGCGGTTGATAGTAGACGCCCCGTGTCAGGAGGGTCCAATAGCAACCACTCTAATGTAAAATCTTAAGGCTGCCTGTCCACAGCAGCGGAGCGAGTCAGATAGGGGCGGTGAGTGAGTCAAAAATCCATCATTAAAATTGCATAAAATCTCCACTTCTCTTAATTTTTTAATGGTGAATTTTCAATTCGTTCTCCACTCCGCTGCCTCGCTCCGCTCAGGCGGACAAGCAGTCTAAACCTAGGCCGTCAGGCCGTAGTCAACAAAGCGTAGCCGGGCCAGAAACCGGACGAAGTATTGATAAGTAGTCGGCGCTGGCCGGCCCGCAGGTGAACGGCATCAGCTCGCGCGGCGTGCAGCTGGGCGCGCTGGTGATGGCGGGCGCGGAGGCGGCGCTGCTCGCCAACGACGCGTGCGGCGCGCCCGTGCCGTGGCTCGTGGCGGCGCCCTGGCTGTACTTCGACGGGAAGCTGCTGCAGCGCAACCTGCACCGCGCCAACCACTGCAAGCACCTCGCGCAGCTCTGCGACAACCACCTCGACACCGTCGTCAAGGTATTAGGCGCCTTCGCTACCTTCGCTCGCCTCCTATATTCTTACTACTACAGATTACCATTACTTCAAAAATATCTTATTCGCGAAATGCTTATCTATTCTCAAATAGACTAATTCTCAAGAGAAATAATTAGGAGAATGCCAAACTCTCGAAAGGACTTAATATTTTAATTAGAGCATAAATGTTTTTTAAATAATTTAGAAAAAGTTAGGTTAATTATGTTATGTTGTATTAATACATACTTGAACTGCTACCTTAACTATTGTTATATAAAAAAATATTACTAGCTGACTTTTGTCACCTTACATTTATTACTTAGCTCGACAATTCTGGCTGGCGTTGAGAAGACTCCAACCTGCCTACCATGTTTTGTGGTATGTAATTTCGTTAACTTAGAACGCAGTTGTGATATATGAAATGATTTTGCAGGTGGAACGCATGCGCAAGGCGATCCTGGAGGGGCTGGAGGTGGAGTTCGCCATGCCGCCGCTGCCGCTGGTGGCGGGCGTGG